>JAXIVH010000010.1:12790944-12825944 GCA_036785325.1 Urophycis tenuis | reverse complement strand
AGTACTTGTCCTTTTGAAATACGACAGGTCACTCCGAGTTGCATATGCATGCTTGCGCGTGAAAATGTTCTTCTCCCCCATTGCATGCATTAGCCAATGTGAGAAAATCGACGGACAAACGAGCGAGTCAGAAAAGCCTCACCAACTGACATCATTTGGTGAATGAGTATGCATGGCCTCGCGCCTCGCCTACCTTGGCGTGCGCCCGCCTGCATCACTGTGACGGACAGTGCTGTGAGCCAATCAGAGGCGAGTCTTTTAAATGTCATGAACATATGAGTAAGAGCCAAAATCCTGTTGTCCTCTCCCCTCCCCCACCTCCTTCACCAAACTAGAACAGCCCTGAAACAGGAGCACCAGAGCATTTTTTTCACCATAACCGGCTTACAGGACATTCATTAATTCTAGAGACCACCACGAAATTAATGAAATAAAGTTGCGATGACACCTTTAAATGACTTTAACTCCGGCCACCAGGCTAGCCAGACGTGAGTCGCGAAATGCCGGAATGTAGACCGCTTGGAGGCGGCGTTTTGTGTGAAACGTGACCCCGGTGTGTCTGAGTTGGGCTAATTGTGTTGTTCTTGGTCTTGTTTGTTCGCCTGGTCTGTTTTCCTCCAGGCCACCCCGCCGTCGTCGCGTCCCATCCAGGAGCCGCCTGTAACCAGGCAACAGGGCGTGTCGGTGGAGAGAGAGACGGGTGAGTGAGTCCGCGTCGCAAACAACGTTCGCATCGCTTATCGATCAGAGAGAGCAAACTGATGATGAAATATCTGTATGTCTGTAAATTCATTGGTTCATCCGCACGCACACGCACACGCACACATGCATGCACACACACGCACACACACACACGCACACACACACACACACACACACACACACATACACACACACACACACACACACGCACACACACACACACACACACACACACACACACACACACACACACACACCACACACACACACACGCACACACACACACACACAGTACACATAACACTTATTATAGGCCCACATTTGAGGAACTTTATCCCACGAGAAAGTCTGAGAAAAACGCTTCATTCTGGACCTCCTGTGTAGTCCAGTTCGGTAGCACAGTAACACAGGCTCCTCAAAAATGTAAAAAAACGACTGACGTCAAACACAAGCTCTCTGCGCGCCAAGTAGCATAATGGAGTCTTCTCCATTGACGTAGCAACGCAGCCCGAAATCCAAACAATCTGTGTGTGTGCGTGCGTGGTAAGTCATTAACATTTTCTCGCTCATGTGGATTTCACGCAACGGTTGTTTGGTGACCCTGGGATGTTTTGTGTGTATTTTTTTTTGGGGTGTTTCAAAAAGTCACAAGGGAAGTGGATCCTGATGGATGTGGATGCTTTATAGCCCTGGCCAGACTTCAAACTATAAATCACGACGAAACCATATGCTACTTGTTGAATGATGTGGTTTGTTGTGTGTGTGTGTGTGTGTTAGAGAGAGGCGCCATCTAGTGGACAACGTTAGTCATAGTACACTGAATGTGACGGCAGGTTTTAACAAAGCAAACTTTTGGTTAATTTTCATTATTTTCTTCCAAATATTGAATATTTTCTGCCATACTTAAATATTACCCTCAACATCATGTAGTTTTGTATAGAATATACATAATGCATACCGTATATGTAACAATATGGCCATTTTGCCCAACCAACCATACCTACAGTCCCGATAATAGACATAAAGCATTTTAACTGCTGGCAATCTCATCAAGTATCTGTCGTTGGACCTTTCACTTCTCCTCAACCGGTTTATTTACTTCACATTTTAATACATAAGCCATCATAACAGAAATCCAATTATGAGTTGTGATTCTGGATTGTCTTAAGGAGCAATGTGCACCAACCGAAACCCTGGAAACACAACCAGATAATCCCAGACAACAGCACCGTAGCGCCGCTGTGTTTGACCCATGTAGATCTACAGTACATAGAGACATTCATCATGTGTTTGTGTGCTACCTGTGTGTAGCCAGTGACTCCCACCGGGTGCAGGCGGGCTCCAAGCCAGGGCTCCCTGAGACCTCAGGTGGGTGATGAAGAGACCACCTAGCGTTGGAGACCACTAAGTCTTCGTCCCTCACCTCTGCTGCTCTATCCTTAACCCTGGCTGCTTCTCACTCCCGGGGCCAGTCTCAACGCTCTTATCCTGTCCTCCTCACTGGTGCCGACTGCAAAGCAGAGATGAGAATGCATGTTGAGGGTTAATCCACATCCCTGTCTGCAGTGGGTGGTGATAACGGTAATTAGAGGACCCAGAGATGTCCTATATATAACATAGTTGTTATATATATATATGTATACCCACCAGGAAATACATCTTTAGACCGCTGAATTCAAACACCAAACGAATGATGTTTTTCAGTCAGGAAGGGAACCCGCGTCCTCATCCCAACTCTAAGCCGTGCTGTTTTAACTCTCGCATGTCGCGTCGACGTGATGGCGGCGCGGCATCATGTCGACGTCTGTGCGGGCTGTGAATGGAGCAGCAGCTGCTTGTGCTCCGCGGGGGAAACGCTCAAAACAAGCGTGGGAGCGCTTGTTTGTCGACGCCGGCCGCATGCAGGTGTGCGAGGCGCGGTCGTAATAATAGCTCCGACCTCCAAACCTCCTCCCCACGATAAATTACAACCGCCACACTCCGGGCTTTCTCTCTCTCTCTCTCTCTCTCTCTCTCTCTCTCTCTCTCCTCTCTCTCTCTCTCTCTCTCTCTCTCTCTCTCTCTCTCTCTCTCTCTCTCTCTCTCCTTCTCTCCATCTCTCTCTTTCTCTCCCTCCTCTCCCTCTCTTCCATCTCTCTCTTCTCTCTATCTGTCTCTTTCTCTCCATCTCTCTCTTTCTCTCTCTCTCTCTCTCTGTCTCTCTCTTTCTCTCTATCTGTCTCTTTCTCTCCATCTCTCTCTTTCTCTCTCTCTGTCTCTCTCTGTCTCTCTCTCGCTCTCCTCTCTTTCTCTCCATCTCTCTCTCTCTCTCTCTCTCTCTCTCTCTCTCTCTCTCTCTCTCTCTCCATCTCTCTCTCCTTCTCTCTCTTTCTCTCCTCCTCTCTTTTTTTCTCTCTCTCCCTCTCTCTGTCTGGCAAACAACAACAACAAAACAAACCAAAAGGCCATTTCCTTATTTCTTGCGGGGGGGGGGGGGGGGGGGGCGGGGCTGCTGCTATCTCTCGCATTGTCTGGCGGTGGGGGCCTGACGGGGGTCGTCCATCATTTGAATGGACTCTCTAATAACTCCCGCCTCGTCTTCATCTTCATCGTCTTCGTCCTCTGTGTGTGTGTGTGTGTGTGTGTGTGTGTTTGCCAGCAGGCTCCGCGGGCGGCAGGGGAGAGAAAGGTGACCGCGGGGGACCGGGAGAGAAGGGCGACCGGGTCCCATGGGACCCCCGGGGGAGCAGGGATCCGGCTCGGCCAGCTCGCGAGGAGGAGCGCGGGGAGAGAAGGTCGGGATGCTGTCTCCTCTTCCTCAACATGTGATGCTGCTGGCCCTAGAGGTCAAAGGGTCAAACACCCCACACAGGGGGGGGGGGTCAGAGCCCGTCGCCATCGGTGGAGATTTTCACACACAAGATGGGAGTTTTAGTTTATTATAGGGATGCACCGATACCGATACCAGTATCGGGTATCTGGCCGATACTTCATTAAAATACTCTTACTCGTATTCGTTTTTTAATTGCGATACCACGCACCGATACCACTATGCCAGTAGCCTACATCAAACCGGCCGTATGCAGAGATGAGTTGTCCTACCTAACTAACTCGGGGGAGATAATGAATGAGCAGAAACTCTGAGATTCTGCAAAGGCTTGTGTGTGTGAAAGTTTGCTGCGAAAAGACGTAACAGTAGGCTAAGTCATGTCGGCGATTTGGGCATATTTTAAGATAAAGCGTCATCCGGCAGACTAAGATCTGTATGCTACGGTGTCGAGAGGGGGAAAGGAAAGTGCTTCCTTTAATACAAGCAATCTGATAAAACATCTTAAAACGCACCATAGTGCTTAGTACACAGAGTTCACTAATGCTAGCGGCGTAGCCAAAGTAGCCAACCTTATGACGTCTTGCAAAAGCGAGAGAAAATGTCCAAAGACAACTCACGGGCAATACAAATAACAGAGGCACTTACACACTTCATAGCGCTCAATGACCAGCCACTTTCAGTTGTTGATAATGTCGGATTTCGCCGTCTTCTAAAAGTGCTAGAGCCCATATATGAGATACCCAGTCGCCTCTACATCACCGATGTGATGTTGCCAAAGGTGTATGATAAAGTGAAAGATCACGTTGACGTCATTTGACAACATAGTTCGTTGATTTGTTTAGCCTTTCTGAAGAAACATGGGAATAGTGCCACATGGTTTGTGTACTTGAAAGAAGGATACTTTTGATAACTGAAATGTGATAATGTGCTTATTAAGCAATAGTTCTGATCACTTTTTGTGATTATTTTTGTTGTTATTCGCTTTATCTGGTTATATTTACATTTTGTCTAATGTGATGCCGTTTTGTCTTTGAAGGCTTTTTTGTTCAAACCAGAAGCTCTGTTTAGTTTTGGTTTGGAATAGCCTATTCATTTGGTATAGTCCTACTAAAGGCTTGACATAATCTTCAGAGGAGAAAATAAAATCTGCTTTCAAATGAATTGCACTTCTTTCATAGAGACCAAATCTAGAAAGTATCGGTATCGGTACTCGGTATCGGCAAGTACACAAATAAAAGTATCGGTATCGTATCGGTTTGTAAAAAAGTGGTATCGGTGCATCCCTAGTTTATTATTTAGTTTATTTCTTTTTAGGAATGGAGATTTTTTTTTCTTTACTGATTCCAAATTGGACAGATGTGTTCCTTTAACTCAGCACAAAGATGTGATGAGAGGTGTACTACTTGTATGTAGGTTCTGGCTCAGTAAGACGGGATGCTAGATTCCTGTTATTGGTTGATAGTCGGGTCTAGAGAAGGTACAGCGTTGCAATTGCAAGTTTGAACATTTGGCGGATTTGACCACCAGAGGGAGCTGTACTCAAATAAAGTAAAAAGTGAGGCTTTTTTAGCAGTCGTGTAGCAATCTGTTGTGCTACAATAATGCATACAAGAATGTGCTACAAGATTTATAAGTAACATTTTCTTGAGCCTAATGCTTTCATTAGGCTCATCATTTTCCTATTAGGCTTGTATTTATGCTCTATCTGCTGTGTCTCAATGTACACACGTAATGTGTACATTGAATGTGTACATTGAGAAAATTGAGGATAGCCAGGATTTAGCTCTGATGTTGATCATCCATATATCTGCCAGATATTTATTTTTAATTAATTTATTCAGTTGCCCATAAAGAAAATGGCCTGTTTTAGGTTAATCTCAGCAACAGTTAATACCAACGTATTCAGTGAAAGAAAATTGGTTTATTGATTATATTGACATGCTTCTTTTCCAGGGAGAACCAGGAGAAAAAGGATTTAAGGTAAGGAAAACATATCTGTATTTGCATGCATCTGTATTTATAAAATTGTTTTAATTATTCATGATTTAATCAATAGTGCTGTGTTTGTTTTCTCTAAATATGTTTTTTTTTCGCAACACTAAGCAATGTGTGTTTTAGACAGCCATGATCCTCGGGAAGAATAGCCAACAAACACTCAACTTTTAGTTCTCATCTCATTTTAGTTTCTTACATTGTTTGCTTGAACCACTAATTTACAAATTGAATGTTTAAATTAAATGGAGAAAACCGGCCAGGATACCTCATCCCCTGCCAAAATGGATGCCACTTCATCAAAATTGTTGTTTTTGGGTGAATCTCAAAGGCCAGTTCTTTGAGGGTTATTGTGAAAACAATACAGTTAGCTGTATTTGTCATACTTCTAGTGCTATTTTCTTAAAATAGACAGACATTAACATCAACATGAATAATTTACATATGAAAATATATAAATCAACTCAAGCATTAAAAGGTATGCTCTGACGCCCTGTCTCCCCTCTCCTCCAGGGCAGTGCAGGGTTCGGCTACCCAGGAAAGAAGGGTGACAGCGGGCCTCCGGGGCCTCCGGGGCCCCCTGGTCCGGCGGGGCCCCAGACGGAGCTGCTGGAGAACAGCGACGGCTCTGTGGTGGGGGTGGTGTCCGGCACCCCGGGGCCCGCCGGGCCGCCCGGGACCCCCGGGGCCCAGGGACCTCCAGGAACCGACGGAGAACCGGTGAGCAAAGGGCCAGGAATAGAAAATGATGCGGTGTACACTGTTTATTTATGTGGTTATACCTTGCATGTATATATATATATATATATATATATATATATATATATATATATATATATGTCTGTCCTTTTTCACTTTTGATAAAGTAGAGAGGTTGTATACTAACAGTGGTTAACCTAGCAATTGAAATGCTTGAAACTTGTTCTGGTGACTTTCTTACTGTATTAGCAGCATTGAAATGTTTCACCTTCTTATGAAAAAATGTACTGTTTGTAAGTCACTTTGGATAAAAGCGTCTGCTAAATGCCCTAAATGTAAATTTAAAAGATTGCACAGCATTTGGACAAAAGCATCTGCCGATGAGAACATTTGATTACAATGTCATATATATCTTATTATCCCATGACCTGGGTGAATATTCGATTCTGATTGGCTGGTGGGGTGATGATTCGATCGACCACATGGCTGTGATGTGATCGTAACATACATGTAACAGCTAAAGTGTCATCACCATTCTCCAAACAAATTCACAACTTTCCCTCAACAAAATTGCTGGCCAGCGTTTTGTGAGCTAAAATAGCCCTGTCAATGTATAGCATATAGTAGCCGTTAACAAGACAGCACAAATTTAGCGCCATCCCTTCAAAATACCACACACTACTCACCCTGAAAACACCCTTTTGTCCTTGAAAGTTATTTTAATACTCTGGCATTGGCATACTCACATATAATGGTCCACTGACGAGGGGGAGTCTAGTTCATAAACGCATTCCTTAAATATATACACCACCAGCAGTAGTACATAAATTGTATTTATCTACTAAACTTGGTAGTTGGACTCAACATCGAAGGACATCATGAAATGACAAACTTGTATTTGCTTCCCATAGGGCGACCCTGGTGAAGATGGCCAGCCAGTAAGTGTTTGTTTGTTTGCTGTGTATTGTGAGGCCGTGCTTGTAGTACAGTACATTGAGGACAATCATTGTGTTTCCAGGAAAATGAAAAGAGACGTGTTGTCAACTTTTCCTTTTTTTTAATTCTAGGGTCCTGTTGGACCTCCAGGTTTTCCTGGAACCCCCGGCGATCCTGGAGCTAAAGGAGATAAGGTATGGTATAATACCCCAACCAGAACTTTAGACCACAAGAGTTTTAAATGTATATCACCGATGAATCTTGTGTTTGTCATTAACTTCTTATTCAAGTGAACCTTCAATAGAGGGTGGGGACATAAAGTAAAATATATATTGTAAAGTTGGATAATTAATTGTTAAAGGGGTGTTCATACATGTATGACCTCTAGAGCCCCCAACTTATCCCCCTTCATTGTTCACCGCTGTTTGAGAAGACCTTGCATAAAGAATGGCAAAGGGTGACGAAAAGGTGAAGAAAACCCAGTGAATCTTGCATGGGGAACTGAATTTCAGCAACAAGCGTGAACAAATATACAATTCAAGAATTCAGTTGCTTTTAGTGCAGGTGTATCAACAGCCTCCCGTAGTCTCTTCAATATAGGGCATTTGAAAGTGAACAAATATTAGTGTGTGTGAACATGATGTGTGTCGTTCTACAAAGGGAGACCGTGGAGATGCCCAACCAGGTCCAAGAGGACCCCCGGGACCCCCAGGCCCTCCGGGACCCGGATCCAGATCAGTGAGTCCAATACTTCACCACCTATAGACCAGAACATGGACACTAGAAACAGGGGTGCATACAGTATTTACCTACTTTTCCCTCAAGTGGAGAAGGATAATGCAGCGGCTAGGGTGTTTGACTTCCAGTCAAAAGGTTCTGGGGTTCATCCCAAGTGTCTGAGGCCTACGTGTGAGCGAACTGCGCTAACCCCCGACCTGCTCCATAATGTATCTGACTGTAGGTCCCTTAGGATTAAAACCTCCGCTTTCCCCTCGCAGAACAGAATTGTGCCGAAGTCAGACTCCATATCCCTCTGTTTGCTTGTGTTTACCAATGCACATTTTTACCGTTGTCTCTCAGACCTTTGTGGACATGGAAGGCTCAGGGTTTCCAGACCTGGAATCTGTTCGGGTGAGTGATTGGGATTTTCTTTTCAAGGTCAACTCCAAAAGGCCTACAAACGCCTGAACCCAACTTTATTCAATACGTAATTTTTGTTCAATAATATCAGGGAATGCCTGGATTACCTGGCCCCCCAGGACTGCCTGGACCTCCCGGGCCCCCTGCCCCTGTTGTCGTGGGAACGGCCACAAGCTCCGGGGCCTTTGGACCCCCGGGAGCGGATGGAGCACCTGGTCAACCCGTACGTGACCCCTACTTGTCTCTCCCAACGTGAGATCCGATCACAATACAAGTCAAAGTCATTGTGTGGAACAAACCTTTTTGACCTTTCACCTCTAGGGTCTGCCTGGAATTCAGGGTGCCCATGGGCAGCCGGGACTACCCGGTCCGAAGGGAGAGATGGTACAGTTGTGCAAAGCGCCGTTCATCCTCACTGTGTTTGTTGATATGCCAAATTGAGCTTGGTCCGTGGAAATCAGCGGAAAGTACAAACAAAGTATCGTTGAATGAAATCGTTGTATGAAATGAATGAGATGTAAAAATGAAATTCCAATGTTAGATGGAACCTATTGTTAAGCTATCAAGCTTTTTGATCATGTTTACCTTTTTTTTTTTTGCTTTTACCTTTTCGTCACCTTTCAACTTTCAAGGGGGAAGCTGGCGAGTTGGGTCTTCCTGGAGCGATTGGAGAGAAGGTAATGTTTCACATCCCCTCTCTTCCCCCCCATTGAAATGAACACGTTCCCATTCCGCTTTATTCTCGCCACGTACTTCACTTGCAGAAGTAATGGCCTATTTGCCCGAGCTCGGCTACCATCAAAAGATCAATTTCATTCCTCTATCCCTCCAAATCTTGTTTCCCTTTAAAGTAGCCCGGAGATGTGAACTGTATCTCATCTTGCATTAGCGAGGGCCTAATGAAGACCCTGTTCTGATCTTAGCCTCATAAACCTTCTCCCTTTATTCCTCCAGCCAGACTCTTTCTTCTCCCTTCTCTACAATCTGCTGCCTTACCCTTCATCTTCATCTTCTCCTTCACTCTCTAAGCTTGCACATCTGCAGGTAACTGTCCTTCAGCCTGCGTCTGTCCCGGGGGATTAGCGCTCTTTAACTCAACGCTAAACCGCTTGCTTTAGCTCCCGACTTGACGCTAATGTCGAATGTGGATCATTTGAATATGTGTGTGTGTGTGTGTGTGTTTGTTTGATTGTGTGTTCATTTGTTCACTTTCGTGGATTGAGTAGCACAATTCACGGAGAGTATGCTTCTCTTCCGTCAGTCAACTTGGGTTTTTGTTGTTGTTGAATCAGTCAACATTGTTTAATGTTCAATATTAACGTGCGACTAAGACACAAGCTGAGCATGTCGTCAACATAAAGGGAAGCGTGCCTTTTTTTGGTTTGAACCAGCATCACAAAGTGTGGAAGAAAAAAACATACCACTGTGGGCCTTTCTCCAAGAGAAATTCTTTGCAACCATATATCACATGACTGGGCTGAATCCCTCTCTCTTAAGATGGCCGTGCCTGTGGTTCACGTGCACTGACCCTGTCTCCACCCACAGGGTTCTGTAGGACAGCCGGGGTTGCCGGGCACACCAGGAGAGACCGGATTGGCCGGTCTGCCTGGGCCAATGGGACCGGTCGGACCGCCCGGGCCCCCGGGACCCCCCGGTGGTGGTAGAGTTGGATTTGTAAGTTTGACGGTTTTTGTTTGTTTTTATGTGATGCTCTTCCTTTGGCTTGTAGAACCGTGCAGTCATCCAATCATAGTCAGAATGATGCAAGAGAAGGATGAAGTAATAGGAAAAAAAGTTTAAAAAAAAAAAATAGGACAGTATAATACGGTATGATTCACTAATCAAATAATGTGATTAATTATTATTATTATTATTATTATTATTATTATTATTATTATTATTATTATTTGAACAACAATAATAATACTAATGAAAATACTACATGTTATAGTTGACATTTTCTGAATTATTTTCTGAATTATTACGTGAGAAATATTTGTTCAGTTATATCAGTATGTGTCTGTTAATTTCCCTTAAAGAGACAAGTTGAGACTAGTTGAGTCTAGTTTTGTTCTTCGGGGTTTGATTGATTTCAGGGTTTGATTTCTGTTGGTTTTACCGGCATATCATTGCGCCCACTCAGGATGATATGGAGGGATCGGGTGGACTAATTTCCAATGGACTTCCTGGCGTTAGAGGACCTGAGGGAAGACAGGTTGGTGCTCACGTTAATGAAGGCATTCTGAGTGATCACCACAGTTTTGTAAGAAGCAACCATTGTACTTCACTGTCAGAGTCTGCCTCTCTCCGTTCCACATTCATTTCGGTTTTAATTCCTGTGCCCAAGAAACCATGATGCGTGTCCCCTTGTAGCTCATACATATGTCATATTTTCTATTTATATGCCCGACTTGGATTACATTTGACAGATATTTCAAGCCGGGTATAATGCACTAAGCCAACAGCTAATTCACAACAGGGACTCGGAATCACGCCTAAAGCCCAACTTATATGTGGCTATTCAGCATTTCCGCGCAAAAATGCTGCGATTTCCACGGAAAAACAGTGAGTGTCAACAATCCATCAGGCTGAAAAATATTGTTCTCTGGTGCAAATTGTCGCAGTCATGTTGTGAGAATGCAGAGTCTTCCCTTGTTATGGTAGAAATAGTCCCTATGATGTGTGGTGGTTACCGAGTTTGAAAAAGTCCCTCGTAACTGCATATAAATTATGCTTTATTGTGTGATAATTAAAGCCCATGGCATTTTGAGCTTGTCATTAACCAAGGTGTCTTGTTCACAGGGTCCCGCTGGGGTACCGGGGCTTCCGGTAAGTTTTAAAGAGATGATATTAAACCTTCTGTAGTCCTTCCCTATGTATTAAAAGTGATGGATGGAGTTATTCACTAATTATTTCATGTCGATGTCAACCTATTTCCTCGTTTAATTGTAACCTTCATAACTCTCTTTTACGTTTGCATATTGCTGAAGACGGCTTCAAGAATGTGTTCTTGATAACCTTCCTATTTGCAAGACTAGTTCACTGGAATTGTTACTTAATTGCCTTTTATTGGGTTTGACTTGAAACAAAAGTATGAAACAAAATAAATGTAATTTAACGTACCAGTAACCTGATGTTGATCATGGTGAGGTTACTTAAATGTACTGGTAACAGCATGTTGGAGGGACTTTAAATGTACTGCTACCATCATGTTGAAGTGACTTAAATGTGCCGGTAACATCATGTTGAAGTGACTTAAATGTGCCGGTTACATCACGGTGCAGTGACTAAAATGTTGAAGTGACTTAAATGTATAGGTAACATGATGCTGAAGTGACTCAAACGCTGGGATGTGTGTGCAGGGTAGGGCTGGTCTTCCAGGCCTGCAGGGGCCGAAGGGCAGTGATGGAAGTCAGGGACAAGACGGGAGGCCAGGACTGGACGGCTTCCCCGGCCCTCAGGTGAAAACTTCATCGGTTGATCTTACTATTACTTATTATGTGGAGTAGTATTGTATTTAACTCATCTTTGTGTTTCTTTGTGCATTGTATAGGGACCGAAGGGCGACACAGGCGATAAAGGAGCAATGGTGTGTTTTCTTTCTTTTCTTCGATATTTCTTTCTTTCTTTCTTTCTTTCTTTCTTTCTTTCTTTCTTTCTTTCTTTCTTTCTTTCTTTCTTTCTTTCTTTCTTACTGCATCTTACTTCTTACTGCATCATAAGAGTATAGTATACAGTGTGCATACAAGGTGTGTCGTGTTGACTGCTGGGTTCTGCTCTCAGGGGGAACCGGGCCGAGATGGAACTGGACTCGCCGGACCTCCTGGCCCACCAGGACCGCCGGGACAGATCTTCTACCAGTCACCTGGAAACGTGAGTGACTGACTCGCCATCCATGAAAGCTCAACCACTCTGACCCAGCTGCTTCAGAGTTTGCCGTTATTAGCTGTGTTAGCGCTATTTTCTGAGTTAGCCATTATTCGCTGTGTAAGCGGGGCTAGCTGTTTGCCTGTTTGCCTTGTTATCTGTATTAGCTGAGTTTAGCTCATTTAGCCATTATTAGCTGTGTTCATCATGTGAGCCGTAGCAGTTTATTAGCTCAGTTAGCGGTATTAGCTGTATTAGCCTAATTAACTCAGCCAAGCAAACCCACATAGCAACCTTACTTCTTTCTTTTTCAATAGAAAACTGTGCTAAAACTGTTTTTTATTGGACGGGCAGTTTTGTGTGATGACACATGACATTTTCGGTCTAAAAATGTGTTGGTCGTGATTTATTTTCTTTATGTTTGATTATTTTGAGAGAGGAAAAAAACAACAACTGCTTGCGTAAGCATTGGACTGTAGATTGACAGCCATAGTCAGCAGTTAATGACAGACTTTAGAGGGGAAACCAGAGTAGATTTAGAGTTGCCCTCATGAGAAACACACTTTGCAACACATCCATGATATTATATTCATAATTCTGTTTATATATATGTATAGAATGTAAGGATTTATAAGCAATGCACACCAGTGTCTATTTTATTTTACTCTCCGTACAATTAACTGAACAGATACCATGGACCTCCGTTATCATGTAAGTGACACACGTGTATTATGTGGTCCTTGATGCTTTTTATTTTCACAGCAGGACGGCACGACCGGAATCGTGGGGCCTCAGGTGAGTGTTCACTCCTTCACGCCTGCAACACAGATGGCTTGATACCACGCGGTAATGTGAAATTATTCTTCTGCTTCGAAATAACCATCGCTGGCAACCCACGGGGTCTCTGCGTCAACTGTGAAATCAGCGCCGTAGGTCACCTGCACGGTTTAAGATCTGCTACTGCACCTCAGGGTGACAGACTTTGCCGTCAATGCTCTATGATGGAGGGTTGAAGTGAAGTTGAAGGGGGCTGGCATGGATAGAGCTATGCATGTTCAGTTGCACTGCATCGGCTTCACACAGATCACCAGATGTCACTAAATGAGTGACTTTTAGTCATGTGGAGACCCACTTTGGCATCTTTTTTTTTCAACAAAGTATGATTCAACCTTTAGATGTCGGGGGAGAGATGTCTATCTCCCTTCTCCGCAGGGGTGGGTGGGGGGGGGGGCTGCCATGTCCAAACTCAGTTAATGGAAGACACTTCCTCAGGGGGCTCAATGAAGCATGTTAATACAGTCTTATGCTAAACACTGTCCTCATTTATTCACGCCTATGCCCTTGTTTTTAAACAAATGGGGCCTTGCAAGATGCAACCCACTGGCTTTGTTGTGTATTTATTGTCATATTCTGGCTTTCTAAAAATATGAAAGAAATATATTAATTATTTTTGTGTTACATTTTACATTTATACTCACTGCACATTGTGTGAGCATGCTTCAATTACACAAATTATAACTACAATTACATTTGATACAAGAACACAATACGCTACATTTGTTACTAGTTGATTGATTTAAGGCTCGCTGACATTGTTGGATAAAAAAAAAGTCTAATTCTTAAGAGCAGGTGACCTTTCATCTATATGGCATTAGAACATCTATTTCCATTCTCATGTCTTATTCATGTCAATGACACACCTTCCGGCCACACTGAATGGACATTTTGAATGACAATTGCAGACTTGTATTATTTGAAATATATATCTTTGACACACGCACCTGGTTCTGTTTAAACAGTGATACATGGTACCTGCACAGGTTCCACCTATTTGTCTCACGTAGCTGTAATGCGTCATATAATCCATATTTACAGAGATATTGGATGTATTACCGAGAATATTGGTCACAGTGTATTATTAAACAAACATGTATACAAATGTTGGAATCTGGATTTAGTACTATAGTGTTTTCTGCTAATTTTATGATTTAGGACAAAACACCACTTAATCAATAGTGAGGTTTCCTTGTGTAATCTTTTCTCTTTTGTTCTCTAAACAGGGTCCTCATGGTTTACCTGGCCAGGCTGGATTCCCTGTAAGTCATAAATACTTGTACATGATGATTAACATGTCATCAGAACCATGTTTACCTTATAATTATTGTAAAATAACAATTTTATCATATACATTAATAGTCCTTGTACAGATGTCATCTCAACTCTCACTTCAAGTACCCAGAACACCACAAAGCCATAACATAAGTTACATAATAACTCATAACATGAGTTAATTAGTGAACCAGTGTGTTTTCCCCCCAGCACAACCATATCTCAACCACTCTGTCCAAAGCCAGTTGAGTTTAGTTCCCAACCATTACTTACCCGCGCTGTAAATACACTGGATGTGGTAAGCATGTACATATAGGTCACCGTAGCACCTTCACAGCTTCAGGTAGCTGTTTGAGGCACGCTGGTGGAGGTGGGGAGGGGGGGGGGGGGGGGGGGGGGGGGGGGGGGGGGGGGGGATGGGGGGGGGGGTGGCGGCCCAGGTGGAATAAAAACACCCCGCTCAGCAGTTCTGCAAACAGCAGCGAGAAACAAATGGCATTTGGCGCCCGCGTAGCTTGACTAGCCATGCCAGCTCCGAAGTGAAATGTACATAATGTACAGCCCCCCCCCCTTTTCCCTGTTGTGTCGCTACTGTTGTCGTTGTGTTTATGTTTCTCGTGTTTTAATTGAGTTTCTCCTCGACCACAAAGGGCCCGATCGGACCCAAAGGAGACCGGGGCGACCCGGGTCTGCCGGGCTACGGTGTGAAGGTAATCAAACACGTCTTAATAAAAGTTAAATACTGGGCTGTTTCCACCCCCGCTAGTGAGTTAAGTTAACCAAGGTAGGGCAATGTGCCTTGCAGCGACCACTGCTTTGATTCTATTCCTTCTCTCTTTCAACTCACCTTCCTGTCTGTCTTCACTGCCCGGTAAAGAAAGGCACTTTAGCCAATATAAAGTCCATTATAGCTGTCCGCAATGTTTACATTGAGTTCAATTTCATTTTTTTTGTCATTTGCATTGCTGCTACTGCTACTTTTCCTGTTCCTCATATTGTGTGTGTGTGTGTGTGTGTGTGTGTGTGTAGGACTAAGGACTAGAAAACATATACACTATATTTATATATTCTGTATATGTTTGTACTCTTATTCCTGTTCCTGTCCCATGCTTTGTGTTGTAATACCCTAATTGCCTGTCTGTTATTAATACAATATCTTATCTCCATGTGGTGTTGTTCAGGGTGAAAAGGGGGAGGCAGGTCTGGTGGTCGGACCCGATGGAAGTCCCCTGTTCATGGGAGGGCTGATGGGCCCCAAGGTGGGTCTGTGGTACTTAGCGTTAGCATTTAGCATTGGCCTTTATCTTGTCGCCTGACTTTGATCTAAGCATTATTATCAATTATTATACAGTATTTCAAATTCATTCTTAAATAGTTAATACCAAAGTCATACCGTAAACACATCATTGACTGAAACACAATAGTAGGCTACTTTTGTTATCAATTAATCATTTCTTTGTTAGTACATACTTTGTTAAACATACTGTACATATTTTTGTCACACAAGAAATAATAAGATTATTCATGGATATTTCCACCATCTCTCCATGCAGGGTGACATCGGACCTATTGGCCCTGTGGGACCTCCAGTAAGTATATTAACAATATGAGACCAAACACAATATAACATAACACTAACATAATAGTAATATGATTAATATGACACAAAAACAATCATTTTAGCTTTTTAGAAAATAAACAACATGCACATTTGTTTGAAAAGTTGTTAAAAGTTGTTAAAAGTTGTTAATTTCCCAGCTTGAGATCAATAAAGTATTTCTACTGTAATGTCGCTAACACCAATTAAATCAATTATATATTGATTTTATATATATTATTTCCTGATAACTTTCCGTATCACATCACATCAAGACATAATGTGAGAGTCTTGACCTATTGCTTTGCCTCTCCACAGGGTCAATATGGGGCTCCAGGTTACAAGGGGGAAATGGGAATGCCTGGAAGACCTGTAAGTATTCTCCACCTCTGATTCCACATCCATCACAACACAATTTTACAAAATGAAATACTGGATTTATTTTAGCGTCTTTATTTTATTCTGGCCGAGATGGCCCACCCTGCGTGATGAAATGTAATTAACAGCTTCACTTTCTAAATCATGAAGTATTTCTCAGCCAGTTCTCTGTGTGTTTCTCTCTGGAGGGCCGGCCGGGTGTGAACGGATACAAGGGAGAGAAGGGAGACGCGGGGAGCGGCACAGGATACAGCTACCCGGTACGCACGGCAGGATGTCACAGACGTCCACACACTCAGTCACAGCGGCCCCAGACATGTCATTACAATGCCTGTAGACTTATGAACCTACACGCGGCCACACGTTCCTTTTATTAACGCCTTGGCGAGAATAATGTTAGCGTTTGCATTTTGCGTTTACATTTTTCATTTCTACTGCTGATGTTATGTATGGGTATATTTTGTGTGTGTTTGTAGTTCTTTGCATATTCACTACATTTAATATTTGTAATAATTGTATTCATTGTTAATTTGTCTAATGTCGTGTAGTCACGCCGCTGTGTCTCCCAAACCTCCCAAAAGTCTGGGATTCATTTAGTTTGTCCCACACAGTGTACAGTGTGTATCCTATACTGAGTTGGCTGTGTGTTCAACAGGGGCCCCCAGGACCACCAGGGCCACCCGGGCCCCCTGGCGCTCTCACGCCTCTGGACCGCTTCAACGTGAGTGCAGAGAATGCTTTCAGAGTCAAACGAAATGCACTCCATGTGTGGGGCTGCTCTGTCTGATGCGCAGTGTAATAAGGTCACACTGGCCACGCAAGACAAAGCACAGCTCAACGACATAACATAACTTCAAAACAGACAGTCATTGATCAGATCAAATATAAAAAAGGGAGTATTTTTTGTTATTTTTAGTTTTATTACTATATACTTATTTTTATGTAGTTTATAAGTCATACTATAAAACACACAACGACAGCTATATTAGCTATACAACAAGCCTCCCACCGCTAACATCCTGTTAATTAGTCTTGAGGTAGGTAGTTCTTCCTTGTGTGACTTTGGGTCCCAAACAAGTATACAGGCCCTCTATTTAAATTAAAAAATATTAACTGGATAAATAAATTGACATGACAATCCATGCTTGGTCTGCAGATTGCGTCTTAACTTTCGTTCTTTTTTTTCTTCCAACCAGCGCTACGACTCTTCAAGGGACTACCCAGGTATGGACTGTCACCCACACACACACACACACACACACACACACACACAAACATGCACGCGCACGCACGCACACACACACACACACACGCAAACACGCACGCACGCATGCGCACGTGCACACACGCACACACACTGGGACGTGTCTCATTTTTTAAATAGCCTACACACCGACATAATACACGTTCAGCAAAGTTAATGGCACTTAATGGTACTTTTCACTTGTTTAGTCGCATACAGTCTGCTAAAAAGTCTCCAAGAGAAGGATTCAAATTAAGAAATTAAGTCGACCTGTGAATCAAAGAAGAGAGATTTAAATGATCTCTTGAGAGAGCCTAGAAATATCTAAGAGTGAGTTTCAACTGGCTGGCGTTACTTTTAAGAGGATAGACTCTCTCTTGTTCAGAGTTCAGGGTGTCAGTGACTGTGCCTCTCACCGCAGAGGATGCCTAACACACAGCTTTAGTGAAGGATGAGCAGATATCAGGATGGGGAGAATTATAGGCCATGTCTTTATGTTGCCACAGCCACAAAAGGAGAGAAGGGGGATCAAGGAGACCGCGGGTTACCAGGTAAAGCCCAGTTTTACCCAACTTCACCCAATCCACAACTTCAAAACCTTGAGTCATCCGCGTGTTAATATTGACCTTCTTTTACAGGCACATCGTCAAACTTTGACATCTACGCATTCAAGGTGAGAGGTGTAGCAAATCCAAATGTGTTGTGTATCAATAATATTTTCACAAACGCATGTATAAGATAGTAATTGTCATTGCCTCTGTTTGAACATATATAATCCCTAATTGAGAATTAGTTATCAAGTATGTTAATTGTGTCAATAAAGATGTGTAAAATTGTATTCTTCCTTTATACCTCATATGTATGTACAGTATATATCTTATAGACGAAAATCTTACATTTGTATCCAGTCGTACCGATACCTCTTGGCATCGTAAAATGGCCGTCCCTTGCTGTGTTGAACCCTGCGTGGCGTCCACAGACGGAGCTGAAGGGCGAGCGAGGCGACCTGGGACTGAAGGGGGAGAAGGGAGAGCCGGCCGGAGGGTTCTACGACTCGCGGTTTGGCGCGGCTCAAGGAGCCCC
This sequence comes from Urophycis tenuis, assembly GCA_036785325.1. Classification (NCBI taxonomy): domain Eukaryota; kingdom Metazoa; phylum Chordata; class Actinopteri; order Gadiformes; family Phycidae; genus Urophycis; species Urophycis tenuis. The sequence continues at coordinate 12,807,389 of JAXIVH010000010.1, read as the reverse complement.
GGGCATCCCGGGGATCCCGGGCCTGCCGGTGAGTACCGGGCCGACTTCTGTGCTGAGTCCTTTGAATGATCTCACGGAGGGGACAGCGGTGGGGAGGGAGCGGGGTAGGGGGGGCAAGGGAGAGGCACAGTCGCGGCCCCCTGTGTTCATTTGCGGCTACGTCATCCCGAGCATTCTCATTGGCTCATCGGCGCTGTCACTCACAGAAACTGAGACGTAGTTCCCACCCTTCTCCTGCACGTTTTTTTTTTTTTTTTTTTTTTTTTTTTTAAGGATTCACCTTATCGCTGCAAATTGTGCCTATAGTGCAAAACTCAGAGTTAAAGACTCATCAGTCATCGCCGTCCACACTGTCTTCATCATACTCACAGCACCGTTCTGGCGTCACCACTGTTCAGTTCACCGAGGCAATGGTCCATCACGCGGCTGTCAAGACGTCGTACCGAGTGCGGCTTTCTTGACATGTTAGCTTCGCTTTCAGCTCAATGGCTGCCGACCCGATGGTGACACAGAGAGGGACGGGCCTCGTGGTTAAGGGTTCAGGGCCGGACTGGGCGGATAAGCCGATGATAGGGGCGGCAGGAGCTCAGTGGGTAGAGCGGGTGGACAGAGCGGGTCGTCCACTAACCGTAGGGTCGGCGGTTCGATCCCCTTGATCCCCACTTCCAAAACTGTCTGCACGTCGAAGTGTCCTTGAGCAAGACACTGAACCCTGAACCCCAACTTGCTCCCCGGGCGCTGATCATAGCAGCCCACTGCTCCTATGTACAATAAGATGGGTCGAATGCAGAGTACTTTTAATTCCCATATCTAAAAAATATGGGAATGACAAATAAAGACCGAAAGGTTCCAATAAAATTAAAAAAATAACTCAGGCCTGAAACTAGACCGCAGTCGGGTCATCCTGTACACAAATCAATGATATTACGTTAACGTATATGAATGTATTTGTCAGCGTGTTTTCTTTGTAATCAATGATAGATTAGTCACGCTACAAAAAGGGTAACCTTGATAGCATTTCAGTAATCAAGTAATCACACTGACAAAAAGTATAATGGTACCATAATCAGCTATCTGAAAACATTGCCAGATTTCGTCTTGACACACACACACACACACACACACACACACGTACACCATGTAAACCAAATCAAATATTCAACTTCCATAAAGGCCCTTGAGAAAGTTTTAAAGGCTCACAGAACCTACCGCAAATACAAGCACACCGCATTCACATTTTTAGTACTGTAACTTCAGTACTGTAAGACCCTGTTAATCACCAAGTGCCTTTTGATTCATGTGCGGAAAACCAATAAACAAAGTTTCTAAAAAAAAAAATACAAAAAAAACACCAGATGAGGGCGTCCATCGCTCAACGTCAGTGACATGGTAACAACATGGCCCGGTTGACTCTGGCAGATAAGAGACTGTCCTGTCTTGGAAGGTCAGCAGGCAACGCAATAATTCACTGCTCTCTGGTTGCCAACTCAATCTGAGTCAAATCCTTATTTTCTTCTTGTGGGGGGGGGTGGGGGTGGTGGGACGTGAATAATTAATTAGCAGAATAGCTTCTCTCTTCCACTCTCGCTTACTCCTGCCATCGCTCCATCCCTCCCTCTCTCTCTCTCTCTCTCTCTCTCTCTCTCTCTCTCTCTCTCTCTCTCTCTCTCTCTCTCTCTCTCTCTCTCTCTCTCTCTCTCTCTCTCTCTCTCTCTCTCTCTCGCTTGCTCTCTCTCCCTCTTTCATTTACTCTCTCCCTCTCCCTCTCTCCCTCTCTCTCCATCTCTGGCTTGCTCTCTCTCCCTCTTTCATTTACTCTCTCACTCTCCCTCTCTTGCTTGCTCTCTCTCTCCCTCTCTTGCTTGCTCTCCCTCTCCCTCTTTCATTTACTCTCTCTGGCTTGCTCTCTCTCTCCCTCTTTCATTTACTCTCTCACTCTCTCGCTCTCTCTCTCTCTCTCTCTCTCTCTCTCTCTCTCTCTCTCTCTCTCTAGCTCTCTCTCTCGTGCTCTCTCTCGCGCGCTCACAAAAGCCAGCAGGCAGGCCAAACTGCCGGCCACTTACTGTCCAGAGTTATGGGCTGCTGTGCATGTGGCCAACCCCTATCCCCAGATTATCATGTTTTAAATAAATGGCTTATTCCCTTTATTGTTGTTCACATTCTCTTATACTCTCTCTAAAACCCCTGCATGCGTACGGAATTCAAACGACAACAGATTACTACTAAACGTTGATTTACTGATATGGAGAGCCCGTCTTCAATGAAGGTGATGTTTTTATCAGTGAGCGAAACAACCTCATTTAGCTTATGATCCAAACTCTTGCGCTACACCTACCTGGGTAGCTTTAACAGAAAGACTAGAGTGTATGAGGTGAAGGCAGGACGTGATCTATTCTACACACTTGTTTATCTTAAATGTTTGCAATATAATTTCGTTCTCTGTTTTATTTTCCTGAATTGCCTGAATGTTAATGTGTCCACTGAGGTCAGTGACATGGGATGACGAATACGAATGCTTCCCAAGTTCAAATGACAATATATTACACATTGATTTAGCCTTATTTTGAGAATGATAATATGGAGAGATCGTTTTGAATAAGGGATGATACATTTTATTTTAATTGTTACTGTGACCAACCCGAGAGAAGATTGAAACTCGATAGACAGAACAGAATGTCTCTAGCCGGTAATTGTGCTTCAATAGGCTCACTCAACCCTTAGAGAAGAAAACAAAATGGGAAGAACATTTAGATTTTGTCCCCTGCACTTCTGAAGTGATTTTGACCCCCTGCACTGTTGACCCGCACTGCACTGTCAATTTAGCCAGTATATATATATATATATTTTTTTTTTTCTTAGAACGCGGAGCAATTATTGTAAATCACATTTTTAATCACTGTCTGTATTTTATTTGAAGTACTGTTCCCGGTGGACGGCCCGTGATTGTCCATGCAATCATTCAGGACAAGACGAGTAGTCCCAGGCTTTCCGTATGGAACAAAAGGGGAAAAAAGATGCACAAAAGACGTGGGGGTCTGAGGGCTGGTGGGTGAGGCCTCTCCCTGTAGGGGGGAAGCTGCTCTTGCGGTGCACAGAGTTTCTAAATAGGAGCAGGGATGGCAGGAAGTCTTCTCGAAGGGCTCCATAAACCAGTGCAATCGGAGGGGGGGGGGGGGCTCTGTTTGCTTAATTTGATCCCCTTTTTTCGGAGTAAGAATGAACGTACGGTGAGCGTTTGGTGAGCTCAGTGTGAATCTTCAAGGGAAACTACTAAAACACAATTTTGCCGAAGCACGTGTTGTGAGTGTGTTACTGTTAAAACGGGTCATTATACACTAATGCTTAAGCTCTATTGAGCGATTTGTTTGACTTACTGTTAAACACACTTTTTTTTCTGATTCTTCGAGGTCCTACAGCCTTTATTTTCCATTACACACCGTTTTTGTTCCACAACGCTCTCTGTCTGCCCACACCTTCCCCTCCAGGGTCCAAAGGGAGACTCCATCATGGGCCCTCCTGGACCCCAGGGACCCCCTGGAGCAACCGGCATCGGGTACGACGGGCGCCCCGGAGCCCCCGGCCCCCCAGGACCCCCCGGACCCGCTGGCACCCCCTCTCTACCGGGGCCTTACAGGCCCAACCACTGTGAGCAGAGCACCCCTCCCTCGCATCCATCTGTTTGCTACTCTCTCTCACACTCCTATTTCGTCAGTTAGCATTTACTTTCTTAACATAATTACTTCCCCACTTGGATGCCTTAGTTGTCTTTGAAGGGATTTCGCTATTCTTTCACTCACACATTTGGTTTGTAAAAGAAGAATCCCCGCGCCGCCTCCAGCGACCTATTCTCCCTAATGGGACTGAGAGACACTTTGGATGCAGGTGCATTCCAAATGACTCAATGTAAATGTAATCCGCGTAATGTTGCCCGCATACAGGCGACGCCGCAGCCGCATAGTCGTTCTGTACTCCACTGAAATGTTTGTCTGTTTTTGTCGAGCCGGCGCCCGGCGGTTTGACGCGATCCGCGCCGCACACCTGGTAATAAATTCACGGAGATAATGGAGGCTAAATCAAGCGTGAAGTTGGGACGATCGCGACGCAGAACGACGTTTCTCAGATAATTGTTTTTTTTTTTTGGGGGGGGGGGGGGGGTATTCCGAACGAAAAACAATAATAGCTGACATGGTTTTTTTTTGCCGGAACCTCGCTCGCTACAGAATCGCCATAGCAACATCCTCGATGTGTCATTTAAAAACGTTTTTTATATATATAATTTTCCCCCCGTTGCCTCCAGCTGCGGTCGTACCGTGACCCAGCCGCACGGTGTCATGATGTGTGAACACCGGAGGGTCTCTTCCGGAGTAGTCCATTTCCCGGCAGACTAGCGTAGCGGACACCGCCGCGGGCTCACTGCATAGGGGTGCCTTTGACCTACGGTACGGAGGCTCAGGGAAATCCATGCGGCTTCTGTCAGAGGGCTTCAGAGTCGGTCCGGCGAGGTCTTTAGCGGCAGGCGTGTGGGTGTCAAGGAGGATCAAGAGGAGTGTATTTATAACGTCCTTCATGGCGGTGGCCGTGGTCTCAGAGGGGTTCAGTGCCCCCCTACCCCCACCCCCACCCCCACCGCGCTCACACACACAAGGGCCGGGTGCTAAAAGCTAGATATGCGCGTGCGCGCATGCGTGCGGCTAACCTTTACTGTGCAGATGAAGGGTGAACGCGGTGAATGCTTGACTCTTATAGTTTTTTTTTTTTTTTTTTTAACAATGTGCAGCCCTCCATGTCCCCGGACCCCCAGGCCCCCCCGGACCCCCAGGAAACCCAGGCCACTCCTCTGGGGTAGGTGTGACCACCGACCGGAACATCTGGATTTCAGTGTACTTAGTGTCAGGGATGCATCCATGTATCAGCCACAGAACCGGGTCATATTACTATTGGTAGCTGCATATACAATAATATAATATATAAAATAATAATATATAAAATAATATAATAATATAGTATAATTCAGATTTTTATATTTAAATGTAGTGTTTTATTGGTGTATTGTACAATTCTAATATACTTTACAAATCGGACAAATATATTCACTGCAACTCACATCCCACCACATGCTGCTGGCTTTGTGAGCCTTGGATGTTGTGACTTGGCTTACATGGGCTGCATCATGGCAGGTTGTAGATCGTACGCTCACAGGAATATGTGACTGAACAAAGAGGGGATGAATGGATGCCGTCTCTCTCTCTCCGCCCCTTCCAGGTGACGGTGCTGAAGTCCTACGACACCATGATGGCCACGGCCAGGCGCCAGGAGGAGGGCAGCCTCATCTACATCATCGACAAGGCCGACCTGTACCTTCGGGTCCGCCACGGCCTGCGCCAAGTCGTGGTACGGCTGTCTGTTGGGTCCGCTGTGTGTGTGTGTGAGATGTTCATGTTGGCTGCTTCATACCGTCATCCAGCCCACTGCCGCATATTGATTGTTTTTTTTTTTTTCTTTCTAAAAAAGTTTATCCAAATTTCAAAACTTGGTGGTGTTACGTGTTACACTATGGTGTTTATTTTAGAATAGAAAGAAAGAGATGAAAAAGATGAGCACAAGAAATAACAAAAACTTGTGTTTCATGTTTGTGTGTGTGTGTGTGTGTGTGTGTGTGTTTCAATAGCAGACTTGTCAATAACTCAAACCCAAGTTAGGGAGTCAGAAAGTGTATTGGATCCTCAGTAAAACACGTTCCTTACACTGGTGGCTTCATCCGTCTTGTGATGCTCATCCTCCGTGGTGCATGCAGTGCATATCGGTCCATCTTTCTAAACGCATCGTTTTCTTCCACAGCTCGGAGAGTACAATCCCTTCTACAGAGACCTGGTATGTTGGCCTCATGAAACCAATCGCTGACCAATCGTCACACACACACACACACACACACATACCCACACACACAGATACACACACACACACACACACACACACACACACACACACACACACACACACACAAACACACGCACACACCCACACCCACACACACACACACACACACACGCGCACACACACACACGCACACACACACACACACATACCCACACACACACACACACACACACACACACACACTTCACGACGAGTCCCCTTAAAAACCACTCGTCTCCACTTCCTCTCCCTCGCTCGTCCCTGCGCTCACCAGGAGAACGAGGTGGCGGAGGTGCAGCCCCCGCCCGTGGTCATCTACCCGCAGTCCCAGGACCAGTCGGCCAGCAACGGCGCCGGGCACTTCTCCCAGGGCGGCACCGACGGGCGCTCCCTCGACCACCACCCCCACCAGCAGCAGCCCGCCGAGACCCCCAGGAGGGACCACCCCCCGCACTACGACCCCCGCTTCCCGGACCAGAGGTACCCCGGCCAGACGGGCGAGCGGGTCAACCCGCCCCGGCAGCCCGAGGTCCACCACCCGATCACCCCCCGGAGGCCCCACGTGCCCCCGGCCGCGCCCCAGCCCCCCGCGCACGTGCACACCGCCGGACCCGGGGTGAGTGTGCCGCTTTGGTCAGAGTGATGCCGTGGTACCTTTCGGTTCTGTCGCCCGGGTTCTGAATTAAGTACCTTGTGAATGAAGGTGCTGAATGCAATCCGCTTCTCTTTGGGGAGGGAGGGGGGGGGTAGTAGGATAGTAAGGCAGGGCTTAGGGTGTTTGACTCAACACCTGAAAGGTTCTGGGACCTGAAGGTGCCCATTAGCGTGATGCCCCGGCCCCCCTCACCCCTACCCGCACCCATAACTTGACAGCAGCAATGGTAGCTGGGTATTTGACTCCACGCCTTGAGAATGCCCCCTACCTGCTCCTTTTGCATAAATGACTTACCTATTAAAATGTAATTTCCGTTGATGTTTTCGCAGCAATTCTGGCTCCGAGTAAAGAAGGGAATCAAAGCGTGACACCAGTATTTTCCTTTAGCTGGTCGTTTTTTCACAACACTTTCTCTCCCCCCCCCCTCTGCAGCTGCACCTCATCGCCCTGAACGCTCCCCAGACCGGCAACATGCGAGGCATCCGCGGCTCCGACTTCCTGTGCTTCCAGCAGGCGCGGGCCGTGGGCCTCAAGGGAACCTTCCGGGCGTTCCTGTCCTCCAAGCTCCAGGACCTGTACAGCATCGTCCGCAAGTCGGACAGAGACAGCCTGCCGATCGTGAACCTCAAGGTGAGGTCTGCCGCCGATGCTGCCGGATGCCCCAGAGTTGAAGATATCCCACTGATATGTTAATCATCTTAATAGGATTTTTGTTTTTTTTATTGCAACTGTACAATGAACCAATTGGATATTAATATATTCATTCTATTAGGTGCTTAGCAAACACAGATTTACACAAAACATGAACACATCACAATGGAAAACATGGAATGCACGAATGCACACCTATTTTTGAATGAATAACAATCCCAGCTGCAGTACTCTCCCCTACCACCAGTGGTACGCCAACGCTTGTCTGGTTAAACAGTGTATGGTGACTCCCAGTCCAAATATTTTGGCTTCAATACCAATGTATGCCAGCGACTTGTTTTTATTTAAACATATTCCTATTAAATGATTTCACTCTGTGTTAAATTTTTACTGTTTAGCACAAAGGCGCTACACAAGCATAATGTAGTGTTATGATTATTACGATTATTATTATTATGATTATGATTATTACCTGGAGGCTTCCCTGAGCACGACGATGTCGCGCTCTGCTCCCTCTGAATGTAACTTCACTACGGCACGCTGTGGATCCAAAGCGCTGCTAAACGGCCAAACGGTCGATCGTAGGGAAAGTCAAGCTCAGCTGATTTACCTCACGACTGTACGTTGTGCTTTTGTGTTCCCATTCATGCTGCTTGCTTGCTTGCCGCTCTGACGTGACGCCGGCTGTCTCCCTCCACAGGACCAGGAGCTGTTCAGCAGCTGGGACGCGGTGTTCGGCGAGGTGGGCGGGGCCATGCGGGAGAGCGTGCCGCTGTATTCCTTCGACGGCCGGGACATCCTGAGAGACAGCGCATGGTGGGTCCCGCCGCAGCGTCGCCCGCTTCCCCGAGAACATGTCTCAATCCGCACACGCGCCGGATCACACACCGCCTCGTTCAATTAGACAAGCCGAGCCCCTCGCCAGCGACGGTCTGAAGCAATCAACACCACGGCGCCGTGTTGGCCGTCCAGAACACACCGCCAGACACACACCGCCGGCTGGCAGATGAGAGTTTGGTGCTTTTAACCCATGAAACGTGTGTTTGAGTTTAATGATAGAAGAATGCCTTGTGGTGTTGACAGTAGATGAGAGAAGACTGTTGGTGATGAAGGTGAAATCAGAGCTGTCAACATGGGCAGGAATGCTGAGAACTCGCGAAACACAAAAATGCTCATCACTCATCGCGTTACTAGTTAACCCTGACCTTTGTCATCCTCCTCTCTCTCTCTCTCTCTCCCACTCTCCCCCCGCAGGCCAGAGAAGATGGTGTGGCACGGCTCTAGCACCAAGGGCCACCGGCAGACGGACAACTACTGTGAGACGTGGCGGGCGAGCGACCGCGCGGTGACCGGCCTGGCGTCCTCGCTGGCCAGCGGCTCGCTCACCCAGCAGAGCGCCAGCAGCTGCTCCAACTCCTACATCGTCCTCTGCATCGAGAACAGCTACATCCCCCATCACTCCAGGAAGTGAGCTCCCGGCTCCCGCTAGGTCATTCCTTTTTCTTTTTTTCTTTTTTTTTTTTAATCATGTTTTAAAAATACGACGACAAGTTTGAGCAGGCAGCTCATTAGGTTTTTTTTGTTGTTGTTGTTTTTTTTTTTTAAACTTTTTTTTTTTTTTTTTACCCTGAAAATGAGCCGTGTGAAAGTGTGGCCTCCCGTCTAAACGGGGGGCCAGGGGACCCCAACTTCAAACGCATCCCAGCGTCTTTTTGTTTTGAACCCTGCCATGAATGCCAAAGAGACTGGTCTGACAGAAGGTATGGGCTCCTGCTCTTGGGGACATTGGCACATTTTCTATTATTTTCTTCAGTTTATTTTGTTCAGTTGTTTTGGTTTTTTTTCCCCCCCCCCCCCCCCCCCAAGGCTTTTGACGAAAAAAGAGAGAGAAAAACTTAACATTTTCAAATGTATCCATTTTTTTTATTCTGTATATTATGTTTGTTGTCTGTTTCATTTTTTCTTTGTATTCCTCAATGTTATAAATGTTATCACTTTTTGAATTGTTGGCATATCCATCCTGTTACAATGCTGTTTTTAGCTATTGATGATTCCTCTGTAAGACTTTCGAGACTTTAATTTCCTTTTTTTTTTTCATTTCATTTAAGAATTGTGGGTTTACTATGGGGTAGAACAAGATTTAAATACTATTTTAAAAAAATTAAAGAAGCAAATAGATATTTATTTTTAAATGAAGTTATGTTAAGGACATAATATTTTATTTGGAAAATTAGCAACACAAATAAATCGAATTACCCTAATTCATACTTCATGCATTAACTCTCCACAGGACCACTCTCAAGTATGTTATTAAATAGTGTCTTATGTTTTTTTTTACTTAATCCAACACAGCACAAATAGTCGCGAGATTCGGTGTAACTCAAATCACATTTTATGTATTCGCAATTGAACGCAGACGCACCTATGTTTACCTGACTTGTACTGTTTCTCATTGTACATAAAGAAATGTCTGGAAGGGTTCAAGTCTGTGGTGGAGCACAACCTTTGATGGCGTGTGTGTGTCTGTGTGTGTGTGTGTGTGTGTGTGTGTGTGTGTGTGTGTGTGGGTGTGTGTGTTTTGGATTGCGTGTTGGATTCCAGAGACTCGCCCTGGCTCCAGCAATACTGATGCCTTGCTCACCGAACCTGTGGATTCCATTTGTCATGGCAACAACAATGTATGCTGTACTATTTCACCCGGGCACTGAATAAATGTCTTTTTTCCAATCCACGATTCACATGTTCTTGAACAGGGATGTATGTATGTATGTATGTGCTAATTATCAGATGTGATCATGTCGCGTCATCTCATTCATTCTTGATTCAATCATGTCACCTTCAGAAGCAGGGTGCTAAAGCTGCCTGGCCTTGACTGCAGCAACCTCACACAAATCAACATCCCAGCATCCCATGAAAGCCGGCCGACCTTTACACACGTAGAGGACCTTCAGGCTACGGTAACGGCCCCCTTCGCGATAAGACAACTGCACTTGCGTGTGTTTTTGCCGGATTGCATTGCAAGCTACCGATCACTGGTGTTTGGGTCTGCTGTTGGGGGTTTGATGTTGTGGATTTATGAAGTGTATGGTGGTTAGGGTGTGTGATTTCGTTTTGTGTGCGATTTTGTAAATTGAACCCTTGTGTGGTGTTTATATTTTTGTCCTCCAGCCAGTGTTTGTGGGTCTGGTGGACCCGCTGCATTTTGGGGTTTTTAATTCCACACAATCAAACAATTGTATGTTAAAATACTCAACAGATGTTTATATAAAACACTTACAAAAATCAAGACGGTCTCACTGACCCAAACCTCATGCAAGGGTTAAGAACTGGGTTGGGAAGGTTATGATTTTGTGATTTTAAAAATAGGCCTGTTTGGGGCAAGATATGAATATTCCTGAGTGACACGTTTTTTAAAGTGTCCTTATTCGATTCCTCCTGGATTTCACAAACCTTTTAGCTTGTTTTTGCAGCAGCATGTTTAAAAAGTTGCGGTGCAATTTGCAATGATTTCTGCTTTTTTTTGCGCAAGCATTAGGACAATGTTGTGGTGAATGAACGTATTTGCAAGCTCACTCTGATTGCCCAGGAATTGGTCAAAGTTGCGCTGTGATCGCGAAATTGCTGATTTCCAGAGCGATTGCTTCCATACTGCCGAGGTCATGGCCCTCGCTGTGTGCCCCATGGGACCTTTTAAAACATATAGGGTCATCAACGGCAAGAGACAAATGATGTTTTGATCCCGTTTGAATTGTGCCATGAATTACGTGTATGATGTTTTTCAATTTAAACCACAAAACTCGCAGATTGTTACAGTAATGTCACATTTCGTTTTTTTTGTGTGAAACTGCTCAGTGCGCCACGTCCCTTGTCTCACACAATGTAACATCACATGTGTCTTACCTGATGTGTTGCTGCCAGCGTATCCTCGTCCTATAGTCCGCTGGTTAGCTAAAATAAACAATCAGGAGCCGTTCCTCGTGAGGATGCGTCCATCAAACACACCAGCAGAGTTAGCAACAATTAGTGTTAGCTTCAGCAGCTCTGGGTAGCTTGTGTTGAGAGAAAGCTACCACGTCTTTCTAATTTCATATTGCCAGTCTCACACATTCTTGACTTGAAAATGTATCTTTTAAATTGACAAACATCATACATGTAATTCAAAATGTGTCAAAAAAGTGTGTATTTCTCACCAATAACTACAATTATGGTGCATATTTTTTCTGAAATTCGGAAGGGGTGCGACTCTGGCGCTCTATTGGTCGAAGCTCAATTCATCATCACTGCTCAAAATAGTCTCACTGCTAGCTAACATGGCGTTCATTAAAAGTTAGATTTGTAGGGACTACAAACAACAAAATTATATTTTCATCAAAACGTATAACCCTAACACTGTGTATATGTGTTGCAATTAGATGAATTATATTATGCTTTTCACAATTCACCCTGTGTAATTGACGAAGTGAAAACTTTCAACACAAAACTTTTAATTTAATGAATTTTTTGGCAGCTGCCAACAGCAAGACATTAGGCAAGCGCAGACGACGACGTTGAGGTCGTAAAGTAATGAACATGAAATAACATCGCCTACATTAAAGAGCAGGCTAATGGTATTCCTGTCTATTCCAGATCTAACGCTGAAGAAGCTGGGAAGAGGTTCTCATACTGAACAGTGAGCCTGGGCTGTGGGCCGGCTCTATCTGTGCACCGGAGGGATTATCAAACACCCCTTTTTATTTCCTCATCTCACATTTTACCCATCCGTCGGTCCTTCGTTTAATCATATTTATTCCCCCCACCCCCCAGCGTTCGCTGCTTACTTGCACGTCCAAGCAGCTTTCACCAGATGTCAACTGTTGAGTGATTTGCGATGCCACAGTCGTACATCAACAAAATCTTTCATGCACAAACTTTCGAAAATTGGATCCTAACAGGATTGGATAAATAATCACACGCGGACACATGTAGATAACCCTTTTCCCCAGTAAGTCTGGGGCACGTCGCTTACAGCGGCACCACTGCAGGCAGCGTGTGGGCTTATATTTAATTGACTGGGGGGTGGGAGTGGGGGGGGGGTGGGGTGAGTGTCATGGCGCTATCCTGTCTCTCCAGTGTTTGAAGGAAAAAATATCCACCCTCGCAGTCCGTCTCCTATTCTCCAAGGTCTGTAGTTGAGTAAATCTTTCAAGAGGCACGCAGGTGCACACGTGCACACACACACACACACGCCCATAAACACACACACACATGCGCGCACACACACACACACACACACACACACACACACACACACACACACACACACCTGCCCCTATATACACACACACACACACACACACACACACACAGACTTTGTGAGAGCAATGTGGTATCCACATAAGACTCATTGAGTCTGAAGGAGGGCCAGCTCTCTGTGTAATAACCCACAGCTGGCTGGGGTGTGGATCCCCGTCACAGCGGCCGGCTATATTTAGAGAGCGCTAAGTAATAACTAAGTACATGGAAATGATCCGGCGACGGTAATGATACAAGACGCCGACAACCAGATATTGTGTGCGTCTGTGGAGGGGTGGGGTTGGGGGGGGGGCGGTGGACTTTAATTACGTTTAGGGGCGGAAGTGAAAAGCCGCGTTTGCGCGTCACCGGCGTTGAGTCACGCTCTCCGCGCCGGCGGTGTCCGCGTCCGCGTCCGCGGCCTCCTGACGATGGCCTGCGCCGCCGTCTCGTTGTCTCGACGGCACCGGGCTAAACGGCCGTTATCTGGGGTCGGCACGCGGGCGTTTATGCAGATAAAAATGCGCCACCCTCGGCGAAAGGTTGGGCTGAAACGTGTGAGTAGCCGGCCGTATGATTTATGGCTCAACGGATGATTGCGTGAACAAATTAAGTGATTCATACCTCTGGTGTCACTATAGCTCCACCAAGCAGCACCAAGTCCCCCGTCCTTTGTGATAACGGGCCCTAAAGGAACATTTGCATTGAAACGGATGTAAATGCGCTGAATGTAATTCCATATTTCTGTTGACATTTAGTGAGGGAATGACTGACAATATCCCTATTCTCCAGAAAAACAAGCTTAGTGGATCCACTGGCATTTCCTTCTTTTATTTCTCTGTCGCTTGTTTTTTTTGTAATATTTGATGAGCAAGGTCCAATTCATCGTGGGTATTCCTGACATTGTGCTGATAGTCTATTGACAGACTTTGTATTGATGCACCCATGACATTTCTCAGTGTGGAAATGTCAAAATAAAGTTTCGTTTTTTTTTTCAAATTAAGTATTGATAGACACCGTCCATCATGTGCAGTGTGAAAACAGTTTTAAATGACGAGGCTTTAAAGGCTGACCTGCGTTCAGGCTGGGTGTCATGCAGAACTCTCCATGGCTCCATTTTGTTCACATGCTACACATAATGAGCTGTGGTGGAATGGCATCTAAGGGGTTAATAGTACGACCAGACTCCATTTCAACAAAACAACCATTCAAGTGGTAATCTTTTCTCGTAAGTATTCATAACTGACATGTGGATGGAAATGTGAAATGTGGATGTCCGCATTTATCGGTGACATTTCTCTCCCAACCTTTCCACCAAGGATGGACAGCTTTTGCAGCTTTGCAAAAAAGTCATGCAGACATGACAAAACACATGAGAGAAGTGTTGAGGGTGAACAATACGAGGAAGATTTTGCACAACTGCATCTCTTTCAATTTCAGAGCCGATGACCCGATCCTTAACGCTGTACTACACAAACACTGACTTTGTATCTTCTGCCTGTCCACCAAAACTCATATAGTGACAGCTTTCAACGTGACAACAGTGAGCTAAAGTTACGGTCACAGTCAAACCGCACAATATAACTTTCTACCGCAGCTATTTACTCGGTGAAAGAAAATATTTGAGCCAAAACGTTTCTCAAGAATAAAATGTGCACATTTACAACTCGATTCATCAGGGAATTTCTCTCACTGTACAATGCTTTATTCTGGTCCACTCCCCCCCCCCCCCCCCCCCCCCCACTACACCCTCACCACAAATGAAATCTCCTACAGGCTGTTACATTGCATCTGGCGTGTACCATTATACGCTGTAAAAGAACAACACCAACCTTGTTCTTCAGATTAGTTCAATATCCAGCGGTTGGGACGGCGCGCGATATGAGACTTAGCTTTAACGCAATACTTCATCATCCAACCAGGTTAGGATTCGCCGCCACCTCTCTCTCGGCTTACACACCTCACTACCCCCGGCCGTCACCCACTCCTGGTACATATTCGATGTGACATCTCCTTCCATCTTCTTATGAATTTTTCATGTCTCTCTCTCTCTCTCTCTCTCCCTCTCTCTCTCGCCAGGCTCACACGCAGTGGGGTCTCGCGTCGGGGCAGTTGTATGAAAGCCATGCTGGGTGTAACAGAGTGGTGTCTTCTTTGCATCTGCCATTGTGCCCTCCTGTTCCTGTATTTTCGCGGCATTGTGCTGGGTGCCGGGATTATGACCAGAGACTGTGTGCTGCTCAGGAGTGCCACGGTGGTGGTGTTGGTGGTGTTGGTGGTGTTGGTGGTGTTGGTGGTGTTGGTGGTCTTGGCGGTGGTGGTGGTGGTGGTGGTGGTGTTGGTGGTAGTGTTGGTGGTGGTGGTGGTGGTGCTGGTGGTGGTTGTTGTTGTTGTTGTTGTTATAGACGTGAACTTGTTAATCAGGAAGTGGGGAAATTAACCACAATAAGTAGGTCGTGTTTGTTGCACTGCTGAGTGCCCAAAATAAATGGGCGTGAAATGATTTCTTGACCCATTTGGAGTTTATCCGAGTCAGTCAAACAATATACATCCCATCTTCATTTGCATCATGTGAGCAAAATTGAGAGTGGATTCTTTTTCTAAATGTGTTTTCTCGATTTCAACTCTGGTTTGTATGTCATTATTAGATTGCTTGAGTTCAACTCAAACTGTGGATGGATTTCCCACGTTGTGTTCTCACGCACTCTGCTGTTGACAGCTGCAGTGACTGGCCAATTCTTATACCAACACATGTACATAGAACACGATGTTAACATACATCACTATACACTCATATGCTCGAGTAAAAAATGACCTCAGTTTCAGTCACCTTAAAGTACTGCACGTTATTGATGATGGGTACTGAACTGTTAAACGCGATCACCCATCACCACAGATCATAAACGGAGACAAATTATCCAGAAATGCATATAGGCCGACGTTTCTAGAGTGATATTTATAGAACAGATCCCTTCTAAAAATGTCTTTGCATTGACATTCACGTTGAATTGCCCAGCAGGTTCCACTGGGAACCTATTCTTAACTGGAAAGCTGTTCTAAACCGGGAAAGCTATTATTCACTGGAATCCATTCTTAACTGGGGAACCCATTCTTCACATAAGACCTATTCTTCACCAAGGAACTCAACCTATTCTGTCCCGGCTGAAGTTATCAGCAATGCTTTGTTGGGGAACATGACCACGTGTTGTCAGAGCGCGGCCACTAAATCCCAAACACTTCTCACAGCGGGTTGCCCAGGAGCATCGTTCTCCCATTCTCCCCTGCCTCTTCTGGAGGTAGACAAGGGCAGACCTTCCAAAAAACAACCCCCACCCCCCCCAAAAAAAAATCCCAAATGCAGCCTGTTTTCTGCCGGTGGTTTTCGATCGCAGCAGTAATCTCGGCCACGTCGCAGGGTTGAGACGGAAACGTCTGATGTGCTCTCTATTCTTCAAGCCGACGGCTTGACATCGATCATTTATCACGCCGGGAACTCGCCGGAGTTATTGATCGCAACGCGAGGGAGGAAAAAAAAAAAAAACAAGAAAAAAAAAAAAAAACAACTGGAGTTTTTTATTTTATTTATTTATTTTTTTAATGGAAACGAAAGCGCGCCCCCCCTGACGCGGCACGCCAGGGTCACGGGGAACCAGACGAAACCTGACGCTGGCTCCTGACATGTCATGTTATTCAGCATCGTGTGCATAAAAGGCACGCGTGCAGGCGTTGGCGTGGCGTCTACGTATCGCATATGAAATGCTATCGACGTTTCACGGTCCACCACACAGTGTGATCCAAGAATGCTCATGTAGATGTTTGGGACCGGTGTGTGTGTGTGTGTGTGTGTGTGTGTTTGTGTGTGTGTGTGTGTGTGTGAGTGTGTGTGTGTGTGTGTGTGTGTGTGTGTGTGTGTGTGTGTGTGTATGTATATGTGTGTGTGCATGCGTGTGTG
>JAXIVH010000010.1:12780801-12790744 GCA_036785325.1 Urophycis tenuis | reverse complement strand
ACAGTTGACCTCCGGGTTAATTGACAGCTGCTTATGGATTTCATCAACATCTTTGGATTCAAAAGCACTTTGCTTCTTTGCACTGGGATCTGAACTGGGATCTGGACTGAGCTCCCATTGGCTGACAGTTCAGAGAGCTATCAACGCTCACACTGGCTCCGCAGTGTGGCGGTCATAATTAGCACACTGAGCCACGGAGGAATCGCACCCTGGAACCCTCCAAACGCTCCGAGAGAAGTCATCAATAAGTCATGAGTGTGTGTGTGTGTGTGTGTGTGGTGATTAAAGGCGTTCACACAGATATTTTTTGTCGAGACAGGAGCTGAGGTGAAATATTGGTTTGAGGCTGCTTGTTGTTATTGGATGGCTAATTATTAAGCTGCCAGTACTTAAGCCTACTTATTGTGATGCTTTCATATGCATGCTGTTAAAGTTATCCCTGTGTATGGAAGCACACAACTCAGAAAGAGATATGAATATTTTGTGAATATGAGAATAGGTGAATATTTTGTACAGATATATACTATATTAATATAAGATGTATGACAATATTACTATTGTATAGGCGTCCACTTGTCATTCCCATCATTCAGCAGAACATTCTTAACAGAGAATATTGCACATGTTACAAAAAGTAATACTGCATAATTCACTTTCTATGATTAAAGCCATGTTCATCATTGTAATGACACCATCATTTATCCTTTCGATGCTGTAATGAATCCCTCGATGGGAGGTGTGTGTGCCACAATATATTGCATACAGATAGAGGCGCTTACAGACCTGAGTAGCTCACTGAGACATGGGTCCTACAGGTATAATCAATAACATCAAACATATGGCTACTACAAATAGTGTGATGGTCCTGTGAGTACAGTCACACTCTACTAGAGCATGTGTTTTATAATTCAGTGCTTGGCTCAAGGGCACTTGGTCGACAAGGAAATGGAATTTTATAGCAAGCAGTGGCTCTGCAGTGAGTGACAAATGGGGTGTGCGATATTGTGTGGCATACATGTGTATGCCACACAATACACACACACACACACACACACATGTGTGTGTGTGTGTGTATGTGTGTGGGAGGGGGGGGGGAGCTGTGGTTGTGCTGTTGTGGTGTTTTTGGCAAGAGCTGCTGCCAGAATCTGATGATGTCTGGTTGCACAACGTGTTCCCATGATGGATGTAGCTTAGCCTTAGCCCTCTTGTTTTTGAGGGTTTTTTTTACTCGCTGCTTTTAGTCTGCCATGTGCACTCTCGTGGCCTTGTGCACGGCTAAACAGGGGAGAGGTGTCAAATACAGAGAGAGGTGTAGAGATCTATGAAGAAAGTGCTTGTGTGGGTGTGTGTGTGTGATTGCGATTGTCTGTTTGCGTGGGCGAGTGTGTGTGTGTGTGTGTGCGTGCGTTTGTATGTGTTTGTGAGAGCCACCGTTTGTTTGAGAAGCGAACACGTATGGGTGTTATTATGCTGATATGTGCAAATTGCATGAGAATGTTTTTTTAACTGTAACTCTGAGAACTTAGAAGTCAGAACTCTTTTAACTGTAAGGGTAATAGTACTGACCGTAGCAAATGGTTCTCCTTAAGGCCGTCTGCAAAGCATTTTCTCCAAAGCATTTTGTAGACAGTCTAAAGAAACCCCATTTGCTATGGTCAGTACTAATATCCTTACAGTGCTTGATTCTTGGAGCCAAGTCAGCAGATACTCACAGGCTTTCCTCTCCGACACCCACACAGAAGATATGGCTGTATATCTACATGCTGCGACCCACTCACAGCGTGGCTGCGAAGCCAGATATAAACACATGAACAGCCCCTTCCAATGAGCTGAGTCAACACACAGAAACCCCCCACATCCACAGATGACTTGTGTGCGCTCCAGTGTGGAAGTTGCCTGAACTGCCACTTCCTCAGTGACTCAAGAGGGTGATGCTGTGCTGAGTGGGCCCTGCTCATGCCGGAACAAGCGGCGTGCTGCATGAGCTGCCCTGGATGACAATGCTCTGTGTGGAGAAGGCTTTATTCGGCAGGACAACGGTTAGAGAATGACTGAGCGCCAATGATAGCATTGGTTGGTATTGAAGGGGCGTCTGAGTGTGTGTGTGTGTGTGTGTGTGTGCGCGTGCACTTAAGCTATACAACTGTGCGTGTGTGTGCATGTGTGTGTGTGTGTGTCTGTGTGGTTGTGCTTACACTAAGCTATAAGAACCATGCCTGTGTGGGTGTGTGTGTGTGTGTGAATTCATTACAGAGAGGTGAGAATGTGTGACAGCTGATCCGGCTGGTGTCAGCCCCATTGACTCTGTCCTCTGTGCCAACTCTACATACTCCTTTCCACTTCAGCTATTTCGTTTTTTTTTGTGTTTTTCAGTATTTTAAGTTCCCTGAATGAATTCTTCAAATTTTCTATTTGCTATTTTCTTTTCTACAACCACACATGTTTAGCTCTCTGGGCTCCTCCATCACCGGGGCACAGGGTGAGGGATGTTAAAAGCCGATTCATTACAGAGTTTGAAGACAAGGGTCCATGCGGATGCTGCTCCACGCTGCCATGCAGGAGAGCTCTCCCTGGGCGTGTGTGGTGACGGCTGGGTGAGTCAATGCACAATAGGTGTTCTGCGTCACCCAGCACCCAGAGTCCAAGCCAGCCGTCCACCACGCACACTCCACACCTGTGTCTCAGAGACTGTAAGTGGCTTTGGGCAAAAGCTTTGTCAAAATGACTAGATAGTAAAAGCTTTGTCTAGATGACTAAATAGTAAAAGCTTTGATGAGACGAGATTAGATCAGATCGCACTTTGTTCATCCAGGAAGAGACATTTTGATGTCATAACCGAAAGTACAGAAAAGAAGTAGTCGAAAGCTGCGAAAAAAGAAAATCCAGAAAATAAATCTACGAACACAATATGGGTCAGAGAAATACCCCCCCCCCCAAAAAAAAAAAAAAAACTGTTGAGGCAGACAGGAAGTTGACATTTGGCTAAATGACCAGCAAGTAAATGGTGCTGCCTAAATGACTAAACAGTACAAGTGTTAAATAAGTAGTGAACCTGATGAACGCGTTGAGCAGATGGCTCTCGGTCATTCACGGTGCTGTCAGATGCTGGACTCTCTGCTTGGAGGCTTTGATCATCCATGTTTGACCCTTCTGTCAGGCTCCACCTCATCAAGCTCTCCCTTGCCTTGGGGTCGGACCACCTGGTCCTTCTCAGGGCCTTTTTCACACATTGTCCGGATTTGCCTTATTAAAATTACAGTTGAGCTTTTTTTTTTTTTTGCTTTTGTTAATGAGCAGTGTTGTGTCGTCACTCCTGACTTTATGTTTTTATTTGCTTGAATTTACGATGCCTATTTAGTATATTTTAAATATGGTTGCAAATGTTATGACTGTTAATGATGTATATTTGCTATTGGAGTCTGTGTGTACTGAATATGTAGGCCCGCACTATCGCGTTTTCAGTTGGTTGTTTTCAGTGGGGTTTTATTATAGAGAACTCTCACACATTTTACCATTGCTATTGTATTGTGACATTGTTATTGTTCAAATGATCATAAGATACGTTTCAATGTCACTTATAAGACTAGTCTAGTCTCTAAACCATTTTGCTTGTTAACCTTGAGTCAATGGCATTCAGTGGTCTCATCTCAGCAGAACAAAAGAATGAAACAAATGAAACTTAAAATTTTCAAAAAAGCGAACATTTAAAAATACTAGAAATAGGATGTTGGAAAAAGGTCAAACAAATGATCAACATGTTTGTGTTCACTGCATTATCCAATTAAAGAACAGAACATTCCACAACGATCTGTCATCGACTGAACAGCAAGAGAGCTTCGTTATCAGACCGGCTCAGACACATTTATCTTTCCAGTGACTTGCGGTTGGCCGTGGTGAACAAAATGCCATCCATTGTGTGTCTTCGTTTCAGAAAGGTTATTCATGATGTTATTATCCGACAGCTTCGGGCTATTCGGGCTCCTTCCCTTCCAACATGGCCGCCACAAGGCGTGCAGAGTTGGTGTATTGTCTTCTTCTTGCCTATCAAAGGCATCTGAAATGGTGGAGAAGACAGTGCTATAGTTTACATTTTAATTTGTAAAAAACAAGATGGCCACAGTTAAAGAGAGTTAGCTTGTATAGTGTTAAATAGTAATAATAATGCTTTTTATTTAAAGGCGTCTTTCAAAGCACCCAAGGACACCTTACAAGACAGGTGAAAAAAACAATTAACGGCATACACTGTCAGTGTGTGACAGAGTAAGCCACTCAGAATAAGTGTGTTTTTAGAGTCGGAGTCAGAGTCAGTGCAGTGCAGTGTCAGTAAGTGCAAATGTCTGCAATGTATATATATTAGGGGTTGCATGACTTCAGATTTTTTAAAGTCGACTCTAATGTGATGAAAGTCGAGTCGACGTCGACTAGTCGCTGATGACGTCATTCATATTTTTCGTCATAAACAAAATCACAGGAGGAGGGAATGTTTTGCAACGATCTGTATTAATTGACATGTACGCCATGTACAATAAAAAAGAAACAGCTCGACAGCAACCGCATCCATTCTTTTTATTTTCTTCGAAAGAAACGCGCAGAATAAAAGCGGAAGCGCAGTATAAAAAGTGGAAGCGCTCCACACACTAGGAAGTCGTTCCAAAATCCGAACGTTCACGAATGCTAGGCAGCACTCCAACCTCGACTCCCAAGAACGCTCCATAGATCGCGACTCAAGGCCAATTTACACCGGATCCGTTTTAGAAGCGTTTTCTAGTCGGCCGTCAGACGGCCGTCAGACGGCCGTCTGCCGCTGGCGATAGAATTCCATTCAAACCAGTGCACTGATTTACACCGGCAGCGTTTTACGCCCGTCTCACGGCCGACCAAAGCTTAACTTTACGCTTCACTTCTATTTTTAAGCGTTTCTGAGGCGTCTCGTTGGACGTGTACGCCTATTATCTTATTAAATATAGCCAAACAAACGGCGGCGGTGTGAATTGATACGCCAACGTTACGCTGACGTTACGCTCACGTTACGCTTTCGCCTGCGGTGTAAATTAGGCTTTGGTCGGCCGTGATACGGGCGTAAAACGCTGCCGGTGTAAATCAGTGCACTGGTTTGAATGGAATTCTATCTCCAGCGGCAGAAAAAAACGCTTCTAAAACGGCTCTGGTGTAAATTGGCCTAAAGTCACACGATCGCCGACTAGTCGACGTCACACGCAAAACGTCATTGTCGTTCTTAAAGTCGACTAGTCGACTAGTCTGTGTAACCCCTAATATATATACAGTGTATATAGTGTATTTTAGATTCTCAACACATTTGATTTCTTTTGAAATAACATCGCCAGCAAGAATAGGTGGATTGGTTAGTATGCAGACCCAATACCAATTGTATATGGACTATCTTTACTATCTATACTATTTCATTATTTAGTCTTATGGCAGACCGGGTTAGGCTTAGGGTTAGCTAATGGGCTCGCTAACCCTAACCCTTTATCCAAAGTGACTCAAAGTGAACGAGATGCATGACATTAAGGAGCAAGCGGGGGTTAGGGCATCTTGCTGGGACTGTGGGGATCGAAGCCAGACCCTTTTGGTTGACAGTGGACTACACGAGCCACTACACTATTCTTGTTTTGTTGGTGTCTTTCTGTCTTGCAACATCTCAATGGCCATTGCCAAACGGTCTGGGTGTGTGGGGTATAATCTTGTTGCCAATCTTTAATCTAAAAATATTGTGCGCCCGACTCTATTTGATGTGTGAATGTTACCGTGAGTGTGTGAGACCGAAACATGATTAAAATCACCCACTGTGATTGCAGACATGGCTCGTAACAGCTCTCCATTAGTGGGCTACGGCAGTGTTTAGGTTGGTGTGCGGAGGGAGGGAGGGAGGGAGGCAGGGGGGAGGAAGGGGGGAGACAGGACGGGGGGGAGGAAGGAAGTGGGGCAAATATAGGATGCAAAGAATGACCTCCTTTTTAAGACTGAGCTCTTACTCTATTTCCTCAACACCTGTGACCCCAATTCCTATTCCCCAAAAACGGCCTGTTGCTTCATTTAACAGAATCATTAATTATCCCGAAGACATGTGGTGTGGTTTCCTTGTAGTACTCCCAAATGAACACATCGGTCACGTGTGTCTCAACTTCATAGTCTTGTGTTTCACGGGGAAACAGCACTTTCTCGAAATGGAAGTGAAATGTGTTGTTATTTGTTCTGTGTTTGAGCAGTAGCAGACAGTAGGATTTTCTGCCGCTGTGTAGATTGGTTGTTTTGGAGTCTTGGCACATGGTACTCGCCAGGGGACAGTTGGGTGTCTGGTGGCAACCAGACGGAACTTGCAATTCAGACTAGTTCTTGGATGTGTTTTAATGAATTATACAGGGATGCAGTTTACCACTTGGTAATCTGAGATGCAGCGTTTCATTACACGTGGTCTTAAATGTGTTCCCATGACAACATTTGTATGCCAGAACCGCGGTCGGCTTGCCAGCAAGCCATTACTCTTGATTTTATTTTTATTTCATGGTTTCATTTTATCTTGAAAATATCTTTCACACAAGCAGGTACACACACGCGCGCGCGCGCACACACACACACACACACACACACACACACAGGTGTATGTTTCCTTACCGATGATGAGTTTTGAGTTTAACATATTGGCACTTCTCCTCTCCGCCTTCATGACAACAACAGATCTGGTCCTTTTTCCTTCTCTGCTGAGAATACTTCATTAGAGTTTATTAGGATAGAAAGAAACAAGTCCATAAAACCTGTTAGACCACTGAATACCATACCACAGAGAGCATGCCGAACAGTCAAACCTCCAGCCGTGAACCCATTCAATTGGCCTTCAGGTTAGCTGGTCATCCAACCGCGCAAAATGGCACCATGGAAGGGACTGATGCCGACAGACCGACGCTGACATGTTTACACACCACTACGTAGTTGTAACCATTGCGTCAGCAAGCAAACAATGCGGTTGAACGCATTTTTCTCAAACACATGGATATGGCATGGGTGACACATGGGCTTGTGCCCATGTGTCACCCATGTTGAACCCATATGGCACCCATAGACAGCCCTTCCCTCAGGCCCTACAGGGGCACTTCAACCTTGGGCGTCCGAGCACGACGGCTGACCTCCCGTCGGTCCATTGCCGCCCGGACGCCAGGCGAGACGTAAAGAAAACCCAGCAGGAGCACTGCGCTCGCAGCCATTATCTGTCTGGTTTCGTCGGTGGGGATGAGGAGGTTTTTCTGTATTTTCATCTTTGCAACCTCACGTGATGCCTCAACCACATGGCCCCATGTCTCGGCCAATGGGGTGATAGCGTGGCATCTCGGCGATTGAGATCAGAGGAGACGGCTGGGCGTTTTATATTGGTTCTGTTTCTTACCGTGTTTTGTTTGGGTTGAATGTCAAACGTGCTGTGACTGCTATTGATGCTTTTTTTGCGAAGGTAAAGCCTTTCTCTATATTATTTGTATTTATTATTTTGAATACTAAATCCAGTCAAATTATTAGCGTTGTAACATTCCATGGACCTTTTTTTTCTATGTATAATGCCGTGTTTCATATTGTGGAAGAATTGGACGCTTAGAAATGTTGAAACTTCAAGGGAAAGGTTGATAGATGAGAGGAATAATTGGCCAACAATTTTTACCCTTACTGTCTGATTAGATTGCACTTGTGTGCAGCTCTCTTAATCACAATGGACACGTGGACACAAAAATTAAATGCATTATTGTAATCATGTTGACCATTATGTAAATTATATGCACTACGGTCAAAAGACATGCCAACCACCACCCCTTTGTACAATCAATTTTACATGCGTGATTTTGACAAGAAAGCTTATGAAATATATATTTTTATTTATCTTCTATTTATATATTTTTTATTTATCTTCTCCATCGAACAAGGTGGCTTTGGGATCTTTTAAAAAAGTATTTAAATATGAATTAATTTTAGAACTACCCTCGTGTTTTCTTTGGGGCCTATAATTCAAAAGAAACTAAAGTTTAAAATTTTTGCAAAAAGGTTTGAAATGGTATCAAAGCCACTATAGGTTTTACAAAGCAGTGCATCAGATTGTTAATGAGTGTGATGTTTGTGTTCACTTTCACCTAAACATTGATACAAATAAATACTAAATACAATCAGTCACAACATCAAATGGTTAAAAATGCAAGTGCACTGGTTGTGACCTTTTTACAGTTCTTAAAACAATTAATTGTAGAGAAGGGGAATAACCTCTTCTGGTATTTATTTGGGACCAGATCCCCCTGAAGCCATGCTAGCCGTTAAGCTAATGCTATGCGACAGAGGCCTAAAGAGTGACACGATGAACTGTTGGTTTGTGAGACTGCAATAGCTCAGGCTGATGTAAGATGACAGCTCCACTGCTTCATAAGGCAGGGCTTGGCGTGGTGGTGGTGGTGGTGGTGGTGGTGGTGGTGGTGGTGGTGGCGGTGGTATGGTGATGGTTGAACACAACACTATGTGCTGTGGAGAATTAATAGCACATTTGACGGAAGGATTTGGCCATACCATTTTTCATTCTCATACTGATTTATCTAGACAATAATTGCGTTATTAGCTTGGTCCTTATTTTACTAGCTACATTTTTTTTCCACTATGGACCTTATCATAGACCTGCCCTTCATTATTTGTTGTGATAAAAGCTAGAATGAATGAAACAATCGTTTTTAAATTGACTGTCTGGTACTTATTTTGAAATACACATATTAGGGTTGGCAATGGTATATAATTATACTGTAGTTATTCGAGATAAAATGGATGGGATCGAAGCCCATTAAAACTATTGAAATATGACTGAAAGATCATTGTGCTTCAATGTCATTAAACTTGCATGCTGGTTTCTTTTCATTTGGATGCATAACTTTCCATTGATTTTTCCAAGAGGACTTTGGTGACGCACAACATAAAAGCTCTGCTCAAATATCAGCGTGAATGTAGCAAAAGTATTGCTTCATTTCATTCTTTAATTGTGTATATGTATTTCATTTAGTCAAGAAAGTACATTGATATTTAAATTGTGTATCCTGGAGAAAATGCACACACACACACACACACACACACACACACACACACAGACTCCCTCTTGCCCTTTGCTAAATATGTCCTTCTTACTAATTATGTATGTGTATTGACTTCTTTGAACAGTGGAGCCAATAGTGATAAGTCAAAAATGGTATGTTGCCCATAGTAACCATCGCTAATGCCCTTCCCACCTCACCTTGGCGTAATGTGTATAAGATGCAGAATACCCTGAGTCAGCAACACGCCTATACCTCTGCTTACTTAGCTCCAAAATAGATTCCACCACAGGGTGTAGCAATGACATACAGTGGTGTATGCATATGTTAATTTAAACACATCTGTCAAGGAAACTCTGCCTCCAAGAATAGTGTATTTCAGGAGTTCAGAACAAGAGGGATAGGGAGTGGCATGGACCACAGGCTACAGACTATGCAAAATCTTGACGATGGGCATTTTATCACACAGCCGTCTTGAAAGATTAGTCATTGCAAAAATACCCTGTGGTATCGCTTTTCAGAAATTGGTGGACATTCGGGAGAGTAGGAGACTACTAGGAAACTAGGAAACAGTCTAGTAGTTTCCCATCATCAATGTCCCCAGGTTACCTGTAGGCATCCTATAGAGCCACATGCCTAATGCTATCTGACACCTAACACCTGATAATGACAAAGAAGTACTTGAAGTTGCTTTGGATGAAAGCGTACTGACTGATCAGTGAAGAGCAAATGTAGGCCGTGAACTGTGACATAACTGTTTGTCTGAAGAGTTTTCTGCCTGGCACTTGCAAAGACAATTTAATGAAATAAAACACTTTATTGAGCTGTCTGCTATTGAACCATATGTGATTGAAACAGGCTGCGGTGTCTTGGGGTGA
>JAXIVH010000010.1:12763301-12773301 GCA_036785325.1 Urophycis tenuis | reverse complement strand
ATCTAAACCGCCTCATACAGAGAAGCGAGCGCAGACATTCTCACAGCGCACTCCACTCACTCACAGCTGACGGGACGGCTGTGGCCTTCTGAGTAAAAATCCCACTCAAATACCCTGCACTGGACTCCCGCCTAGAGCAAGCACCTTTAACACACCATAACATACCATGACATCACACCTTTAACGGGCCCCTCTCTCCCCTCCGCCACAGTCGACGGGCGCCCAGGTGCAGGTGGCCGGGGACATGCTGCCCAGCTCCACTGAGCGCGCCGTCACCATCTCCGGCACGCCAGAAGCCATTATCCAGTGTGTCAAACAGATCTGTGTGGTCATACTGGAGGTAAGGCCGTGTTTCTCCGCTCCGGTTGCCCTGTGATACGCGTGCTGTCTGTCTGTCCATCCCGTGAAACTAAACGGCCCTCACCTGTAGGATCGACACGAGCAGCAGAGAGAGGGAATGGCCGAGAATGGAGCGGGGAAGACTATAAATCAGCGTACATGTCTGTCGTTTGGGGTTGGCTTGTTACGCACGTCTTCGCCATCGAACGTCGAATTGAACGCGTTCATTCATTCGGCTCGTCTATGGCTTCGTTCAGGTGACCATCGGGCGGTGTGATGCTTCGCATTACAAATACAGCACGCTCCTCGCGTTGCACAGCTGCCCGCTAAGCACACGACACACACGCACGTTGTTTCCACCGCTCAAAGTTGCGTCGTCTCCCCTTTGTGCCACTCAAATTTGTTGATTGCGTGAATGACTGTGATTCGCGTTTATCGTGATTTTGAATAAGATTCCGATTGGTCACTTAGCCGCGTTCCTCTGTTATTTTTGAGCGGCAGACCGCCGCCATGACAACAGAGCGTCGCCATGCGCGGCGCTTCCCCGACCGCAGCATCTCACGGGGCTATTATTTTCAGCAGAAGCAATTAAATCTTTTTAAAAAAAATCAACTGTATATATAGTTTACGTGAAATAAAAGACGTGTGTAGTAGGTAGCCGTGTAATAAGCGGGAGGTGATGCGCAGTGAGAGACTCATTATTGAAAAATGAACCCCCTATCGGGTTGACTCAAGACCTGCATCACTCCGTGGGGGTTGTATTTTGCAATAATAGCAGGCTCACTGTACATCATCCCTCACTTTTTTCTGTGTGCACATGCTCCTTTTCTTTCATAATTATAACGTCTCCTGCCCGTTGAACGGGGCCATTAGACCGTCAAAGTAATTACACTCGGATAGGTTTGAACGTGGTCATTATTTTAAAACAATTTGTGACATTCTCAACCGTATAGCGTGACTCTACACATTGCGGATTAGCGAGCCGAGTGCAGGCCAATTAAAACGTGCAGCTCTGTGTATTTCAGAACAAAATAGTGTAATTGACAGCAATCTCATGGCGGTTTGAGGCATAATGTATATTATTTAAAAAAATCAGTGCTTATATTAAAAGGGAAAAACAAATAAAACAGGGCCTGCGTCATTGTTTTTTGTTTCCTCTTTGTACATAGTTTACCTTAACCTAACAGGCTTTACCCTGAACTGTAAACAAGCTTATGAATTGCATCTTCTTCTTTTTTTTAAAGAAATAATTTCTGTCCGTTGCCATTAAGCAGGATGAACCGCGCGCTTCAACAGTTCAGTTGCAACGGAGCAGTTCAACTTGAATCGGACAGCCGGGGTTTTTGATCTTGAGGCTCTCTGCTCTGCTCTTTCTCCCCGCAGTCCCCACCCAAGGGTGCCACCATACCGTACCGCCCAAAGCCTGCCTCCACCCCGGTCATATTCTCGGGTGGCCAGGTAAGAGCTGAGCCCCTGGGCAGCCACCACAGCCACCAACATGAGCCTGGTGCTGCAGCATCAGCCCCTGCTGTCAGTGCCCTTCTGCTTTATTCACCTTTGACTTTTAACTGCATGCCACCGAGAGAGACGAATGGTTTAGATTTGGTTTCTGTCGTTCAATTTTTTTTTTTTTTAAGTTTACTTTTTGGTTGAAGATGAATTTAAAAATTTTGGGGGTGGAAATGGAAATGAATGTTGCAGACATCAGCAATCTTTCCTCTGTTCTCTCTTAGATTAGAAAAATATCCAAGCATGACAGTTCCCCTTTAACCTTAACTTAATGAATTATACCCTCACCTGCAAACAAGCTCACGGGGGATGCAAAAAAAGAATGTGCTCCTCAGCAGAATGAGCACACACTCGGCTGTTTCAGACTGAGTTTAACATTGTGCTCCAGTCCTTCTCCTCTCTCTCTCTCTCTCTCTCTCTCTCTCTCTCTCCCTCTCTCTTCTCTCTCTCTCTCTCTCTCTCTCCCTCTCTCTCCCTCTCTTTTGAGAAGCACTCGACTGCATTAGAGGAGGGGGGGGGGGGAGGGGGGGGGGGGGGGGGGGGGGCGTGACAGTAGCTTAGGAAAGGAAAAGGGTGAAAGCATAAAGGGAGCATCCGTGGTCGATTCTGTTAGTAGGCCACTTACACGCTTCCTGTAATAACCGGGCCGGCCGGGTCTCGGGCTCGGTTCCTCCTGACGAAGGAGTTACCGTACGCGCCGCTGTGTTCCCGCCACAGCGCGTGGGCGGAGATTGCGTTTTGCGGGAACATTTCCCACGTTATCGCCGTCTCGTTCGAAAAAACGGCTTGCCTTTTCATTCTGACGTCATTGACGTCACACATCTCGTCTCCTCTGTTCCTCTGGATCAGAGGAGCACTTCATGATGATGGAGTATTGTCACATAGTGAAATAACAAATAATGTTATTATGCCCGTAGGTGACTTTATTGCAGGCTCTCTTTATTTACAGCCAAGTATTGCATGATTGGTAATAATTATGCATAATCATTTGTAATAATGATAAATGTTCAAATCATTTTTAATGCTTTTCTTTGTTGTTTCTTTGTGTTTTTCCCCTTCCAGGCCTACACAATTCAGGGACAATACGCCATACCGCATCCAGATGTGAGTTACTGCCCCAGCATTCACCATTATTCATAATCAACAAAAACACAGGTTAACACAGACAGACAGCGAGAGACGGATTTGGAAAGTCACAGAGCGTTCCGAAATGACCGAGCGCTTTATGTACACCGCGACTCGCGGTGATGATAAAATCCCAGGCACCCGTCGGACTCCTCATGTACCTCGATCTCATCGAGGACGAAGTCGGCGCCATTTGTCCACGTCTTGGAGGATCTGGGCTGCGCTGCCCTGTGTCACGCGGTTAATTCAGAGTTAGGCCCGGTGATTGATGCCGCTAGCGGCGGCGGCCGACACGGCAATTACTCAAGCCGGTGTTTGACATCCACCACCTCCGTCGGCACCACCTCCCTCTTCCTCGTGCTCTCCTCCACCTCCACCTCCTCTTCTTCAACCTCCACAGTCTTCTCCTCCTCCTCCTCCTCCTCCTCCTCAACCTCCGCGCCTATGCTTTGCCGACTGAGTGGAGCGTCTGTCTCTCGGTCTCTCTCTCTCTTGCACGTTTTCATCTGAGAGGGGGACAGTTAGCCGCGGGAGGATCCTTCCCCCCCCCCTCCCGACATGCTTAATGTGGAGTGCAGGAAATGTGGCGTGAAGGTTGACAAAGTAGTGTTGGAAGTTTTCCCGTGCCACGCGCCTTGAGGGTCAACTCGGAGAGTGAACGGAGTAGCAACAACAGGGACATCAGTCTGTTTAATGTCGTCTTCAATGAAAGGTTCGAAGAACAATAGACATAGCTTTTTTCGGCTTTTGTACCCACAGCTCGGAACGATAGACATTTCGTGAATTTGAATGGGTCGGCGTTTAATGAAACGCGCCAAAAAGGGGGAAACTACAATGACAATGACTATTGAAAGATAAAAAATAATAAATAACAGTATCTGATTGAAGATCCATCATCTCTCATGTGGAATATGACGACGGCCATGGCCGCCTCGTTCTCCCCAACCCTCTTTTTGCTTTATTTCAAGTCCTACTTGTTTCCTACTTGTCCTTCACCACTGTGTGTGTCTAGTCCTCCTTCTTCTCCTCACGCTCTCCTCCTAGGTCTGAGGTTTGAGTTCTGGGTTTTTTCGATGGCTGTATGGTTTTTGAGTTGGTTCAGGGGCCGGGGGGGGGGGGAGGAGGCTCTTGAATTCTGAGTTTCAAGCTGGTTTGGGTCTTTTGTTGGAGAGTGTTTTTTTTCAAGCATCTAGAGTTTTTCAGTCAGGTCTCGTTTTTTTTGTGTTCTGCTTTTTTTTCAGTTGGTTCAGGGGATTTACTGAGGGTGTGGGGGGGTGGACGTTATAGGTTTTGTCAGCTGGTTCTCTAGGTTGTTCTGCTAGTTCTGGGCTCAGTGAACATGTGCATGACTAAATGTATCTAGGATAATCACAATGAAATTAGAAACCTATTTCCATCGTGGGGATCTTGCAAAGCTTGGTAGCAAATTAAGTCCAATCAGCAAGGACGTCCACCAGTCCTTCACGAAGGACTGATGGGCACTCTATTCATCAGCCCATTCTTTTACTTTGTTTTCGCTCAGGGGTGGTTGTGATTTTGATGCTTCAGCGTCAAATTATGTTCCTCTCCATTGCCCCTGTAAACAGAAAGGCTACTGTCTCATGGTTGGTTCTAAATCTGCACAGAACACATTGGCAATGATCTGGTGTTGGTGGTCACATCCCAAGCTGTGGGAAATAACAAGTCAAGTGGCTGGGAGCAGTGCCCTGAATCATCCTATGGACCAGGCCAAGTTTGATCTGGGCCACCCTGGACTCCTCTGGCAGCCAACCGCGCTCCTGAAAGCAGCTCCTGCCAATGTGGGCATGGGGACTCAACTGTAGCACTGCTCCTATCCATTTATCTTGGGATGTCAGAAGTTTATGTTTCCACTCTTTTGATATTTAATTTGGCAAATCAATCAAGAACAATTTCTTATTTTTCATGGCACCCTGGCAAAAGGCCAAGCCTCCTAAGGGAATTTAAAGATGAATGACAGAAGCGTAGCACACATCCAAACGGTTCCAGCAGGCCCAATACCACTTACATGCAATCACAAATATGCATGACATAAATAAAATACAGTCTAATACACAGACATAGGGCAGGTAGCTAGCAAGTAGCATCAGGCAACACTAGGGCAGGAAAACTGACTTGGGGATAAAACTGTCCAGTTTTAGTGTTTTGTGCATATTGTTCCAGTCTCTGGCCACAGCAGATCGGAATGACAACAGGACGAGCACGGTCTTTGTTTTTAGAACATTCAACAGAAAATGGTGGGCAGAAGGGATGTTAGGCAGCAGATGTAGTTTGCAAAGAGTGGGGTGGGAGAGTCCAAGGTGGGGTTTTAGATAAGCATGAACCATTGAAGGTTACGACGGGTGTGTTTAAAGATGGCCTTTTGACAGAGGTATAAAGAGAGCCAGGTTGTATTTTGAAAGGTGAATTTGTAGCAAACCCGCGAGCAGAGTGATGGAGAACATCAAGCTGCTGTAGTACGCCCTTGCATGTCGACCTATGTATTGTCACCATAGTCCATCACAGGAAGAATGGTGTCTTAAACAACAGTTAGGTTAGCATAGAGAGTGAGTGGAGCGCATTCTGTACAAAAAGTCAACTTTGGATTTAACCTTAGACAAACCTGCTGATATCGAGTACTGTCTCGCTTATTCCCAAGTATTTATGTAGTTATTCTGGTAAAGCATAGTCTCCTCCGAACTGGTGACATCTCAGGTTGGAAAGGAACAGAACCCTCCTGACTGAACCATATGACCTTGGTCTTGTGGTAGCAGGGTGTTTAGGTGGAGAAGCTCGGTTTTTAGGGTCGTTTTTTAGAGTCGTCCGTAGTAGGAAGGGATATGACTTGTTGGAGATTTAGGGAGTTCAATTGCAGTAGTACTTTGGTGGCTTCATCATGTCCCAGATGAGGTCACCTAACAGGAAGAGCTCTGAGCATTGAGTTGCTATTTGAGAGATTGTTGTTCAGAACTAATGTGTAAATCTGTTTTGGGAGTTCGGATGTACTGACGTTGTTGTTTGGTCAAATGTTCTAATTTACAGATAGCCATTTTGCTGTTATTTAACAACAGTTTTTTTTTCTGTTTGTCATATGCCAAAAGCTTTTCGTAGCCATGGTCAGACTTGACGAGAAAGATAGAAACTCACACCATCAAACACCGAGCAGATTTAGACTGTAGAATCATTGAGTTTGAGAGTGGAGTGAAGCGTAGGACTTTTCCAGCTTTCTCTTTGTTGTTGCATGCTACCTCCATCAGCATCCAACTACAACCTAGACATACTGCTACCTTACCATCCGTGAAGTATTTGCATCATCACAGTGTCACTGGATAAGCGCAGTGGTTAGTACCCTCTGTGACTTCCTGTCCCATGGCCTTGTTTTTCTGGCATTCACCTTCCCCAACACGTCCACAGCCATGTGTTCACCCCCTAGGTTACCATTGAGTACATCCAACGTAGTTCACTGATTTATTTGCTGCTGTTTCAAGTTTCTCTAAAAACACATTGATTTTGAAGTCACTCCTCGGTTTACGTTTCGATCCAATCATAATTACTTCACATTTTCTATAGCTATCATTTGTTTCCCAACAACCAGAAATTATATTGATAGCGCTCCATACACGTGTGTTTTCCATCCCAGTCTTGCTGAAGATAAACAATCAGAAAAAGATCAGGAGCAATTTGGTTTGCAGAGTCTCTAAGAAACCTTGCTGGAATATTGGCTGGCCCTGTAGCTTTACAGTTATGTGCAGTTTCTGTGAGCATCCTCTTCTCTATTCTGCAGCTTCTTTTTTAAGGCAGAAGAGTTTGGAAGAACTCAAGAGCATAGCGCCGCCGCCGTCCATTACGTTCGGGCAGTTCTCAGTCTAAATTCCTGGCTACTGTCGTAAAGAAATGCTTGGCGATAGCTGTTTTGTCAAACACTATCTCCCCCATGGATATGTCCTGTCGCCTATTTCAGGAGGTTTGAGTTCTGGGGGTTTTTCAGTTGGTTCTTGGGTCTTTGGGTTGATGCTGGGGTTTGGGTGCTGGGGTTTTTAGTTGGTCTGTTGGTTTTTCGGTTGGTTCCGGTTGCAGGCGTAGTGGTTGTCGTGTCGTGACAATAACCTCTCAGCTCTGCTGTTCCTTCCTGACCCCCTCAGCAGCTGACCAAGCTCCACCAGCTGGCTATGCAGCAAACGCCCTTTACCCCCCTCGGACAGACCACCCCTGCTTTCCCTGGTACGTACCCACATGTCCTTCTCCCTCTTCCGGTCACCTCCTCTCTTGTCCTCCCCTTCTCTCCTTCCCTCTCTCCTTCCTAGATACCTTCCTCATGTCCCACTTTGATCTTTTTTTTTCCCGCACAGCATGAGATTTCCTGGTGGTTTGGTATCCTTAAAAAAAACACAACCTTTTTCTTTTGTGAGATCTTTTGTCCCACATCCGTCATAACTCATAGCGCTCAGAGGTAAAGAATGGCGTGTGTCATTTTGACTTCCCAGCAGGGTAATCACAACGTTAGCACTTTGTATGCTCCAGGGATAGGGATTGTAGTCCTCGTTTCTGGTCAAGAAATCCTGAGGTTGAGCAGGATTGACAAATCAAACCAAAACTAACACTCTTCTCAGGACCTGGGTGTAATAAATCAAAAGACTGATTTCTACAAAAACACACAAAGTCCAGATTCAAAATGTCAACATGTCAGCTCCTGTTAATGTTTTTACAAAGTGTTAAAAATAAACCTTGCTTTTTGCCATTTTGCTATCAAATGATTTCCAAATCTGTATTTCATTTTTTTTCAATTGTGGTAACGGTTGTAGTAAACATGTCATTATCATTTCATCAAACAATTTAAAACCTTGTTGTATCTTTCAGAAATGATGAATGTGTTATCTATTGTACAACTATGAATGATTTTGAAATAACTGGGTTTGTTCAACTTTGACCTTTCAAGCTGAGCTCTGCCCACAACCCCAAGATTCTTTACTTCCTGTTCCAGGTCTGGACGCCAGCCCCCCTGCCAGCACCATGAGCTCACCATCCCCAATGATGTGAGCGCTCTTACGCACACACACACACACACACACACACACACACACACACACACACACATGCACACACGCACACGCGCACACACACGCACATACACACACACACACACACACGCACACACACGCAAACACGCACGCACGCACGCATGCACACGCACACACACACACACACTCTCTCTCTCTCTCTCTCTCTCTCTCTCCTCTCTCTCTCTCTCTCTCTTTCTCTCTCTCTCTCTGACTCCCCCTCTCTCTCTCTCTCTCTGAGTCCCCCCCTCTCTCTCTCTCATTCACTCTCTCTCTCTCTCTCACACACAACCACACACACAACACACACACACACACACTATACACACTAGTGTATAGTATGTCTAGTCTTTAATCATAGTTACAGTCTCAGAGGACTTTACGAGCCTAATATTTATGTCACCTCCTAAAGCTAGAACAAGATAAATCTCACCTTAATTATGGTTCTGAAATCTAAATTAATATGGGAACAAATGTTGAGATGGAACAGAGAGTTTGGGGGGGGGTGGGGGGGGGGGGGAACCCTCCTTCCAGGTTCCAGGGATGGTTAGGACTGGCTGGTGAGCAAGCTGGTAACCACCAGCGGTGTCCAGGCGTTGAGTCACAGCAATCACAGCAACACGCTAAAACAGAGACAGAATTCCGGTGAGAAGGGGCCGGGTGGACAAGGACCATGCAGGCAACCTCTAATCTAATACCCATCAGCAGCAGGAGTAGGCTGTAGTGCCGGCTTACATGTATATTTAGCCGTAACAACTCTGTCTCAAAATGAGGGAGTAAAGTTGTGGGTTTTAAGTTTGGATGTGATTATCTCAGCAGAGTCAGCTTCCCTGAATACCGGTGGCAGACTGCTCCACAGATAGGGCCTCGGATGGAGAGCACTGTTTCCTGCTGATTCTTTCTAAGCTTTTGAGGACTGGAGATGAGCAGAGAATGACAATGGGGAATAATACAGTCGTTCAGGTGGTGCTGGTCCACGCAGGGCTTTAGGAGTCTAGCAGCCGCATTCTGCACAAGCTGGAGGCTGGTGCAGTATACTCGTGCAGCTTGTGCAGAGAGTACAGTAAACCAGAGAACAGTGCTTTACTGTTAATCTAGTCTAGATGACATGAATGCCCGGATTAGTGCCTCTGCATTCGCTAACAGCATTGGTCTGATCTTGACAAAGATGAAAGAATTCAGTTCTGCTAACGCTTTTTACATGTCAAAGGAAAGCACAGCGTCAAACAAGATCTTTGACACACAAACTTTGGGAGATGCAGAGCCTCAACACACTGATGATGTCTTCATATTGTGTTGCCCTTTGAGCTGATGATTATCAGCTCCCTTTTCCTGTATTAAGCTGCAAGTAGTTTTGGGAAATCCATTTGAATTGCAGTCAGGCAAGATTCAAACAATAGGAATGTAGCTCTGTCATCAGCATACCAGGGAAAGCTGATGCCATCACTGCGGATAATACTGTCCGGAGGAATTACTGCAAGGGAGCAGTGGAACAACACTGACCCTTGGCGAAGACC
The DNA here is from genome assembly GCA_036785325.1 of Urophycis tenuis. NCBI lineage: Eukaryota > Metazoa > Chordata > Actinopteri > Gadiformes > Phycidae > Urophycis > Urophycis tenuis. The sequence goes on along the minus strand of JAXIVH010000010.1, from coordinate 12,763,757 downwards.
AATGCTTAGGTTGCACACACACACACACACACACACACACACACACACACCACACACACACCCTCAGAACAGTTCTCTACAAGCAGATAGAAAGAAGCAAGATAGTTATAATTATTATGTCTGGTTTTTGGACTTTCACCCCAATTTAAGTCAGCAAATTATTGCAGTCCAGTGTGTAACATTTATGAGACCTTTCAAAATTGTATTTGTTTTTAATCAAAAATGTTTGTTTTAATATCTATACATCAGCCATATTCCCGTGACCCCATATGCTATCAGGTGACCCCAAGTAAACACTGTGTTTAGCAACGCTTGATGTGAATTGTATTGATTTGTATTTTCTGTATTTTCTGTATATTGTATATACATATCTTTGCTATGTTTTTTTTTAAACCCATGGCATCTGGCAATGCAATTTATTTTGTAGCAGTTCATTGTTCTCAGCTTCACTTGTCA
>JAXIVH010000010.1:12675320-12763101 GCA_036785325.1 Urophycis tenuis | reverse complement strand
AGATCTTACCGACCATTCAGAAGTGTCGAGAAAGTGTGTGCGTGTGTGTGTGTGTGTGTGTGTGTGTGTGTGTGTGTGTGTGTGTGTGTGATTGAGTGAGTGGGGGGGGGGGGGGGGGGGGGGAGAGAGGTATGGGGGAGGAAGGGGGGTTACAGACAGAGAGGGGGGCAAGAGAGGGAGAGAGAGGGTTAGAGATATTTGGAAGAGAGAGACAGAGAGAGGGGAGGGAGAGAAGCCAGAAAAGGGGTGAGATACAGAGGGAGAGTTATGGGGAGAAGAGAGAGTGTGTGTGTGTGTGTGTGTGTGTGTGTGTGTGTGTGTGTTTGTATGTGTGTGTGTGTGTGTGTGGGGGGGGGGGGGGGGACCAGCTTCATGGGGTAGATGACCTCAAACACAGCAGAAAGCGGTTTGGTTGTTCCATCAGTGGCCCACAGCAGGATGCCCAGCCCCCATGACTGTGACAGAGTATCTATACAATCTGGCTCTGTAGACATGTCTCCACTAAACAGCATTTTTTTTTTGGATTGGATGCTTTCCATGCTTTCCACATGGCTCTGTGCGACAGATGATCTCCTTGCTGTTGATAATTATGTTATGGCATTTGCATATCATTTGTGGAGGATATTAATGAATACATTGAGGTTCATGCATTGGATGATGTAGGCTGTTCCTCTGTTCAATATATAACAGATACATGTAGCAGAGTAATGCAACTTCACAAATCTGCACATTTATCAGGAGACTAATTTAAAAAGAAAAAAGAGAAACAAATGATAATGAACAAGATATCAATTCTAACATAGACAGATTCTTATTTCATAACTTGAATTAATGTTGTATGTGTTTGACGGTTCTGGGTTCGATCCCCAATGTTCACAGCGTACCAGATCCATGCTCGAGCAATATTCCTAATCCCTACTTGCTTCTTAATAATCTGTAAAATCACTGCTGGTTGCTTTGAGTGAAAGAGTGTGCTATGTGACTCATCGGAAATAAAAAGTAAAATATAACATAAACAGTTATATGATATAATTATATAATTGCTTGAGAATTATACAAAAATGCACAGATGGGCTACTGTACCTTGACCTGATCGGTTCAAGCACCCTTTCTACAGATATTCTTTTCAATTTGCTTTTAATCAACTCTAACATTAAGATATTTGTCTCTTTCAGCATGACAAAATGGCATCCCCTACAGCTTCTACAGCGTCCAAGGTTTGAATCACTGACTTTTCACACAAATCAAGATAAGCGCCACTTCCGTGGAACATGCTAGTCAAGGCCTACTTGTGTCTGAGCAAACTCTGCCAAGTTCTCCTCATGGGATTCACTTAACTAAAGTACTACCCCACGTAAACAAACAACTGGATTTTATCGAAGAACTACCCGGCTGCCAAAACCGGAAGTACGACCATGACGTGTCCCTGTACGGACCAGGACCAATAGGAAGCCTTGTGGAATGACCATGTGGGAAAGCGGGGGGCCCCTCCTCCCCTCCGTGGCCGTCTCCGCCCTCCTGTGGCTCCTCCTGTTCTCCGGCATCTTCCTGGGCGCCGCGCCGGCGCTGGCCTGCCCCAAGAGCTGCCACTGCGTGGAGAAGAGCGGCCTGACGGCGGTGCAGTGCGCCTCCCGCAACCTGGACCGCATCCCGCCCGACCTGCCCCGCGACACGGCCGTGCTGCTGCTGTCCTCCAACCACATCAGCTCCATCCCCAGCCAGGCCTTCAAGGGCCTGCGCCACCTGCAGGAGCTGGACCTGTCCAACAACGACATTGAGACGGTGGACGCCGGCGCCTTCCAGGGCGTGGCCGACAGCCTGGGCTCCCTGGACCTCTCCCACAACCGGCTGACCGCCGTGCCCCGCGAGGCCTTCGCCCGCCTGCAGGCCAAGATCAGCCTGTCGGACAACCCGTGGCACTGCGAGTGCTCGCTGCAGGAGGTGCTGCGCGAGCTGCGTCTGGACCCGGAGACGGTCAACGAGGTCATGTGCCACACGGCCGTGCAGGAGGAGCACGCGGGCAAGCCGGTGATCCAGGTGCTGGACTCCGGCGTGAACCTGTGCAACTTCCACCACAAGACCACCGACGTGGCCATGTTCGTCACCATGTTCGGCTGGTTCTCCATGGTCATCGGCTACGTCATCTACTACGTGCGCCACAACCAGGAGGACGCGCGGCGGCACCTGGAGTACCTCAAGTCCCTGCCCAGCAGCACCCAGATCAGCAAGGACCTGGACACCATCAGCACCGTGCTATAGCACCCGGCACACTGGGAGTGGGGGGGGGGGGGGGGGGGGGTGAGAGGATCGGGGTGTGTGTGTGCCCGTTTGTGTGTATCTGTGTGTGTGTGTGTGTGTGTGTGTGTGTGAGAGAGAGAGCATGTGTGTGTGTGTGTGTGAGACTGAGAGAGTGTGTGTGTGGTGTATGTGAGAGAGAGAGAGCCAGTGAGGGTGGGTGTGTGTGTGTGTGCATGTGTGTGAGAGACAGAGAGAGAGAGAGAGAGAGAGAGAGAGAGAGAGAGAGAGAGAGAGAGAGAGAGAGAGAATACAATAATGATAGAGAGGTAATGACAGACAGAGATGAAGAGTGAGAGGGTGCATTCTGGTGACTGGGTTTCATGTCTGTGGTAATAGTGCACACAGAAAAGGAAATGACTTAACCAGTAGGAAGTGCACACTTTGGGAACATCCTTTGATGTTGATTTTTTGGATTTTTAGAAATACAGTTTCACTGCCAATCGTTACGCGGTGCGATGGGGCGGGAATAAAGCACAAGCTAAATCGAATCAAAATACCAAAATCCAACAGACTAACAAATTGAAAGTTCTGCCCAACGAAACAGCCTCTCACCGACCAGTGATTTCTCCTCTACTACAGTACACGTCGTACGCACAGACACACATGTGGCTGTGGACCTGTGTCTTTCTCCATCTTGTCTTTCACTGAAGCATTTTGTTTCATCGTTGGTTGTTCACGTCGACGTATGTATGACAGAGGTGAACCACAACACACCTGTACCTTCTGCGGACCACACGTATGACACACGTCTGCCCCCACGTTCAACACACAGATACACACACAGAGTGTTCTCTAAAATCCTTTTGCAATGCTTTTCTTTCCCTCAAAAGAGCGTCCAACGTGTCGCGTTAGACTCCATTTCATTTAGCGTGGTGGTTAATTAAGTTCCTAAATGTCATTGTGTTCTTTTTTGGGTTGCTCAGGGAAATCTCCAACACTCCCTTTATGTCTGTGAGATATACAACAGCGATATAATTAGTGACTACTGACCTGGTCCATTTATCTATGAACAGGAGGACAATGGAAGACGCTGACTCAACACGAAGCAGCCATTGTAGTCCGCCGTTTTCACCGCACGCTTTCAGTTTGCTTTCAGTTTGTTACCTTTGGGGGTGGTGATCCAAGGAGTTTGCGAGTCATGCCCCCAAGTGCCTCTACTCTGGGAATTTTACACCTTAGCACTGTGCAGTGGCCTGATTTGTGTGTGCAGTCACTTCCCTTACCCTCATTCAAAGACGCGGGGCTTAAAGGTGCTGTAGGTAAGATTTAAGATCTATTATTTGATAGTAATTTGTTTGAAATGGCATAGCCTTCCATCAGCCATTAGTAAGTGAAATGTGCTGTGAGAAAATCTCTTCAAAGTTCACTGTGCCTACCTCGGTATGAGCCAATTTTAAACTTGGGGCATTTTCCTCTCTGGAGCCAGGGGGAGCATAGCCACACACGGACACCTGGCTGTTACAGCTTCCCATGAGCACAAACATCGTGCTGTTGCTTTTGTCTTTTAGGATCACCTGTGATGTGCTCTCCTGCTTCTCCAGGAGGGCGTCCAAAAGGAGCTTTTGATGTCAGCATCCAAGAGGGTTAAGCTTCTTGGACTACGCATTCTCTCTACAGCCGTTTATCTATTCTGGGCAACTGTAAAAACATGGCGGCGCAACATGACGGGCTCTGTGGGAGAGGACCTGCTCTATTGGTAGATATAAAGAGCTCATGCCAAGGTTATGGAGACAGAACAATTCTTATTTTCATTGGATTATATGCTAATTAAAACATACTTATACACATACTAAGTCTGTTCCGCTAGATGCCACTAAATTCTACACACTGCATCTTTAATCCTTTCTCAGACACAGCCAACAATATGAACCACTCCCAGATGGAGCTCCACACACAGCTTTACCTATCAGCTCATTCTGAAAAGAACACTTGAGTTTGGAACAGTAGTTCCAAACTCAAGTGTAGAATGTAGAATGTTCACAAACTGGTTGGTGGAGATTGGCAAAAACAGGTTTTTACACCAGTCTTTTTTTATGTGGCTAACAGTGATAAAATGGCATAGATTACTGTGTTGACAAAGACATATTACTAGTTCTGACTGTGGCCTTGAGTCGAGGACACACCCTTCAAAGATTTTCCATGGTTGAATCTGATTCATCAGGCCAGACCCATCGCTGAGTGATCGTTGAATCATCTATCATACCTTTTTTAAGTGGCTGAGGGATGCCTCATTTTGTATGACTTTTGCCTGGTTTAAACATTTGATAATCAATTGGTATATCAGGCTGCTTCTACAAACTTTTCACAATATGACAACAATATCCGTTTATGTCAGCGTCTGCATCAAATCTAGAGATATAAATAGAGGCCTTTTTTATGGAATGCCATTTCAGTCAATATAAAAAAAATACAAATGTAAAAAAAATATGCCTATGATCCTGAAATACCTACATTATTTCCAGGATTTATTTTATCGCCATTTTTATTTATTATGAATATGAAATGAATCCTGAAATAATGTAGGTAATAAATACATGTAAAATGAACTTATAAATGAGTCAATATAGTACAATAATTGCATACATAGTTTTTTATTAAAAAAAATAATAATTAAAAGGAGTACTTTTTTGTATTTCATGAAACTTTTAGTTCATAATTGCACATTAATTTATTGTAGGGGACTTATTCCATGTTTATTCCCCAGCTGTTTTCATTTCCCTCTGTTTTACTCAAATCAATGGTTGTGTTTATCTCAGGGATCCCTGACAGCTGGATGGTTGTCGGACTCCCTGACTGGGGAGATGGGAGAGGGTGATCGGGCTGGATGAAGTTGGCTCTGGTTGTAGCGTTGTGTGCGGGGCTCTCAAGACATGTGATTTTGCTGGCCACCGTAGTTTCAAAGATTTGTTTTCAAACCAGTTTGATGTTACCGGCGTAGTCCCGGTGCACCACAAACCTGACAGCAATGCAAGACTGGACGTCCCTGAAAGACTTCATCACAACGTCATTGTGATACAATACGGCCTGCTGGGAGGAAAGATGTGCAGGATCATTTAAAAAGAATTTGTGAAAAGACAGCCAGGCTGCTAAGAGAACCCGACTGCAGATGTGATGTGGTCATGGGAATGTTTCCGAATGACTCAGAATAATCTAAGTGGCAGCCGTGATAAAAGGGTACAGGGTAAAGGGGGCATTTAGCAGATGCTTTTGTCCAAAGTGACTTACAATCAGTACATTTGTGGGGTTCGACATATTGGAGGAGGGGGATCAAGGGGATCGAACCGCCGACCCTACGGTTAGTGGACGACCCGCTCTGTCCTCCCGCTCTACCCACTGATCTACTGCTGTGATAAGAGCTGTTCAAATAATCAATATGCTAAAGAAAAGTGCTTCAGTGTTTCTGTTCTTACTTACTTCAGCATATGGTGCACTCAACTTTCCTTTACAAAGTCCTTTACGAAAGGATGCCATCACGCAATTCCTTGTGGCAACATTTAAAGCAAGGGTCAACATGACTGACAATTATTTTTAGACAATCATACTAATTGGGATTCATGTCGATACATTTGAATTGACATGAGGGTGAGCTTGCGCAACGGCCTCATGTCAACAACACAGTATAAACGCAACAGGGTGAAATTAGTCCACCTTTGGAACATTGTAGTTTTCTCCACGGCAGACCCACGTCAATTGCATTTGCCGTTGCATAGCTACGTAGCAGAGTGCGAGCGCAGTGGTTCTCGTGCTAATTGTGTTTTACTTCGACTGGAGCCCAAGAGTCCATGATTGTCATCGGCCAACTTCCTGCTTGCGCGGAGGTGTCTTATGTGTTTCTGATTCAAATCTGCTGCCACAGATTTATAAGCTATTATAAAATACCCATGAGTAGTATGCTCCATGTGGCCTACTGTCATTCCATCCACCGGAAATGTTGCCGCTTCTCTTATACTCAGTGATTCTTATCATTCAGTGATTCAGTGCTCTTTTGGTGTTATTGCTTTAGTCTGAATCAGTGAGATAACCACACACCATTCATTTGAATATAACAGATGGAATAAAAAGAGGTGGGGAATAAATGTGGCATTAGGAAATAAAAGTTCCTGAAAAAATAAGCAAGTGTGAATGAATCCCCTGTTAGTCATCCCCCACCCAACAAAGAAAACGTTGTATAGCTTCTAGGCTTTTCCTTCTAAAAGCCAAGCAATGCTGTGGTATCGCATATTGAACACCCCCATCATCCCAATAGAATGTCCCACTGTTGCACATGCGCCATTTTCCCAACACAACAATTTTACAATTACTATGACGATGACTAAATGTATTTCTATCAACAATTTGAAGCTTCAAATCTTCTCTAACCATATTAAAACACAAAAAATATATATTTTGGTTTTCACTTTCCCTTCGGAAATTAGAACTTAAGGTAGCATGACTTCAAGAAAAGGTGGAAAATATACTGCTGAGGGTCTGGACAAGTGGGAAGGGAATGAGCTGTCACTGCTCAACTGTCACTGCTAATCCTCAGTCAGTTCTCCAAGTAGGTTGATTCTCCATTAAGGTGCAACATTGGACAATGCTGTTGACTTAAAGCCCTTGCTGTGTCATGTACGTGCCGTTTACTTCTGACATCTGTAGTGGTGGGTTGGGTCAATTTAGCAACGTGCAGTAACAGTAACGATCAGAAGGACTGCACACACACACACACACACCATCTGCAAGGTTTATCTGTAAGAAATGCCAAGAGCATCACTGTCAATCAAAGTGACTTGAGCTGTGTATTTCTGTGGTGGACATTAAAAGGGCTCTGGTGATATTTGTCCTATGTATTGTGATACACCTGTCCTCTATCACTTCTGTCTCTGTCTGCCAGGAATAGAATGCCATGTGTGGAATTTGTTATTCGTGGTGGACATCAATGGACACTGCCAGCATTTCAAAAATAAAATAAAAGTCTTTTTTTCCATACCTAGTCATTGCTTTTTTTTTGCTATGACCTAACGTAGAGGCTTATACTAATATTCAGCCTTATATATTTATATTTGATATAAGGTAAACAATGTTAAATTGAAAATAAACACTTCATGTGGCTTTTGTCCTGACCTTGTCTTCCCTATTTAGTAATTGAACGTTGTAATACAACAAATTGACCAAAGTTTGACCTCCAGAGGCATTACCGACGGGTTTTATTGTATTTGCAGTCCTGCAGAGTTCACTGGTTGTGATTGTGCCAGCGAGGCTCAGCACAGTCTGGAAGGGCAGTTTACCTTTTTTCCCTTTCAAGGTTTACCTTTCGAAAATGTAACTTTTTCGTGAACAAGGAGCATTAACACTGTCCCTGATGAATTAATCATTTATCTTTACCACATAATGGAGATTGCTGCTTTTAGGACTTAGGTAAAAAAAAAAAGCAATCAGACAAAGCACATATTAGCATTCATAAAATCATAAAACGCTACTTGAAATGAATAAACTATATAATTATATATATGAAATATAACACAGCAATGTTTTTTTAAAAAGTATATGTTTGGTGTAATTTAAAGGATAGAAAGAAAGTGTTTTAGTAGATAAGCTCGGCAAAGAGCTCATAAACTCATGTTTACTTTGACTTTAGCTAATCAATTAGCTAATAAATGCTTGAGCCCACCTCCTGACCTCTTTGGTCACATACGTGAAAGTGAAAGGAAAAGTGCCATAGCTGAATCCTTGATGAGAGCAAACCATTGTTGTTGAATTAGTATGACATTAAGCTAAGGAATTGAGGAACTCATAAAATTGTAGCGTGGATAAAAAGGACAGAGAATGCCTTCTGTTCCACAGACAGACTTTCCTGGTTAATGTGCTAGTTATTTACACTGGTCCGTTTTTTTTTTAGGTGTATTCCTCTGGATCGAGACTTCAGAGCCATCAAGAGGAGAACTCAGAGATTTCAGAGAATTATTCCACACCAACTTCAAGACTTACCCAGACAGTACTGGTCTGGGAGATCAAACAATGACTTTGACTTTCTTTTACCGATTCTGTGGAGGAATTACTTTGCATGCACACACCTGTCACAAAGGTAAACCATACTAATATAGATAGCACTTGTGCTCTTGGGCAGAATGTGGCTTCACAATTGTTTTAGTGAAGCTAGTCGAGACTGTTTAAGATGGTTTGATCACCCAGACAGGTATTGCAAAAAATGCACCCATAGTCCACCTCAGTTCTTCAGCAGTCGTGTTTTAAATAAGTTGATGTGGAATACACGTTTATAGAGTGCACTTTTTTCGTCAAACAATTTCCTGTTTTCCATTTTTAGAAAACAGTCAACAGTCAGAAACAATGTGTTTTTCTGGGAAGATGTTCTCATAACATAACATATGTCCTAACATAGGCTGTTATAGTCCTGTATACCAGGTTCATACAGTAAGGGTTAATTTATGTTCTTCATAATCCCTTGATATGAAAAATACTAAATTGGTCAAATGGACATTGAGTGAGAAGACTTTTTACTCTTTTTTCTGCCATATAAAAATCCAAATATCCATTTACATTATCTGATTTATTTATCTGATTTTATGTATATGCCTTTGTTGCTTCATTAATGTAACACTGCAACCTGGAAATAGGTTGCAATCATATCAATGCCCTTCAGTGGGAAAAATACAGCCCCCATATTGACTGGTCTAGTGCAACAAGTAATAGATACTTTTTCAAAGATAATATTGTATTGTATTTCAAGGATGGGATTTGAATAGTAATGACAGTTTTATTGCTGTACAGGACGTAAAACATGTTGCTTTGCCGCTCATTCTTTGACTTTGAATTTACCAGGCATAATTCATAATTCAAGGATTTGTTATTGATTACTGAATGCTATCGTCGCTGCTACCATATTCATCACACAAAAAAGAGGAAGAGCCATGCTATTCCCATCAGTGGCCGTGCACTCCGAAGGTCAGTCGGTATCAATGTAGACCATTTCTGCTCATCTCTTCTTCATGCTGCTTTAGGATGCACGGTGAGCAAGGTGATCCAGGCGTCATGGAAACATGGATCAAACGCCCTTTGTGATTGGGAATGTGGAGAATCTCCACAACGTTTGACGGAGATGATTGAAGCTCCATGGATCTTCCAGCACTTTAATGAGACGCCAGCTCTGCCACAGATGTCATGGCAACTGAGACCTTGGAGTCCTCAACAGGGATGAGACGATGGGAGGATTGGTGCGATCCTAATGAGCTTACAACAGGGTAGTGTTTTATGCAGTTCCCCATCCACTGTCTGGTTTGGTGTGCGTGAGACAAAGGGGAAGGCAGATAAACAGATATCCTCCATAACGAGGTTGCTCCCCCGACCCCTGAACCCCAAGGGGGTTTCGAGGCTTTTTACTCGAAAAATAGAAGCATGCACTTACTTACCCTGCTGACAACTAGTCGTTCCCAATTCACGAAAACAGCTGTGCATGAAAAAGTTATTCGCCTCCAGGCTTTTGATCACTTACAATTGATGTCCGCTGGAGTATGTGGTCTGCAGGTAAGGTAGCTTACGGTGTCTACTGACATGGATAGATGCTAAATATTTCTATCCTTCTTCTATCACTCTCTTACACAAGCTTCACAGACAGTCTCTGATGTCTCGGGGGAGGGAGTTGCAGAGCATGGGAGCTGCCCTGGCCCTGGCATGTTTTATTCATTCAAATGCCACCTATGGCCATTGCCTCCATGCAGGATCTCTGGCCATCTCCCCCCGTGCTCTCCTACGGCAAATGCCATTTGGAGGTACACAGTGAGAACAGGGCTCTTGTGGAATGAAGAGTGACATGGGGACTCACTACTAATGGGCGTCTCCACAGCATTAGCACTCTTGCAAAAATGAAACAGCAACTGCCATTAGAGGGGGCATTTACAGAGGGTAGTACCATGCTTATTCAGTGTTGCTGTAGTTATTTTTAGACCCCAAATATACAGTCGGTGTCTGTGATGAGTCAAGTGGCTGATGGTGATGAGTAGAGATTGTCAATGTACACTTAATCAGTGGTGTTTTCAAATGAACTGTGTTAGTCTATGGTTGTGCAGTGTAGTTATATAAAAGAAGAAGAAGAAGTGTAGTTACAATGTTCCCACATAGCTTGCACTGTGTCTCAATGTCCATAGCAATAACACAAGCTAGTCTACTTACTGGGTGATGTGATGATTCAAGTCTAACTGGTTCTAATGGACCCATACAGAAAACAGTGCACATCGTGGTGATGCAAATGCTCTCATCCCAAGAATACACCTAATCGGGGGGAAAAAAAAACACCTAGTTTCAGCCAATCTTGCAGATGTATTCAGGGAACGGTCTGAGATCTGCATTGTCTTATACAGAATGAGACACGTTGTAAACCCGTCTAGAGATGTACCTATTATAGTGCAATAAAAAAAAAGAATGCAATAAAAGAATAAAAAAGCCTAACAGCCTTGGAACTGTTATGCATCGCGCACGTCCACGAAGGGCTCAGATGCTCAATTACCACTGTCACCGGTGCACTCCGCCGCCACCAGACCATGGACAAAGCGGTGAAATGGCATGTGGAGGGGGGGGGGGGGGGGGGGGGGGAGGGGGTGAGTTGGTATTTATCAACCACGGTCCATTTGCTGTGGAACGCGGCCCCTGCCAACCGATGCTCGCGCCAAGCAGAGAATTGACATAAGCGCTCCCTTGAGTTCACCGCGTAAATGTGGCGGCAAAGATGCCTGCGTATGCCAGTGTGTCCGAGTGGGGACACCGGCAGGTGCAGGTGGTCTGTCACCTGTCAGGAAACATCTGATAAGGGTGTTTCCTTGATGTGCGGGATTGTTTTTTTTTTTTTTTTTTTTTTCGTCTTCCCCGTCGTCTTTCGTCAGTAGATCTGAATCTGTCTGCATGTGAATGTATCCCATGGTGTTCTGCAGTAATGGTTGCGTCGCACATTTCTGTTTCAGTGGAGTTATTTACATCTCAGACATTGAACTATATCAGAAATAAGGCAAAGAGATTTACTATTAAAAAAAGGTCATCTTATTAATTTAACTGAACTTAAACTGATACAAACAACCATTATGAATGCACACATCTACTTATGAGATTCAATTATCTGCAAATGTAATCGTGAACTTGAGGTACACATGAGGATGATAAACAAAAAAAAAACATTGTACACAACAAAACACAAGCCTGAAAATGATTTGTGTGAAGCAGGGGTTCATGGCCAAAGACTGCATTGAAAGACAGCATCCCTGTCTCACTCCCCTCTGTACTGTGAATCGTCAACGTAATCTCTATATCATGGCACAAACCTCTGCCGTCACCTTCCCCAGCATTGTCACTAACATCTTGAACAACAATTTAGCATCCGTACACAGTAGAGAGGCTGGCCTCCAATTTTTCAGCTGCTGCAGATCTCCCTTATTTTTTTGGCACCAGGCTGACAAGGGCCATCGTGCAGCTCAAAGGAAAACCACCAGCAGCCAGAATGTCTCTGAGGACATCGAGTAAATATCGCCAAGACTTCTGAAAGCAGACTGTCCATGCCCAGAGCATTACCACTCTTCAAACTCAAATATCGACAGCTCCTCAGAAGTCAGCACTAGGCTAGACCTTAGAGAGGCCGTCAAAAAAAAGGCTTGGCCGTCTCCGAGTAATCTCTGTCCTTGTGTGTAGGCCTGTGTAAAAAAAAAAACCCTGCTACCCCTCTGCGTATTACGTCAGGGTTTCAACACTGTTGTCCAGGTGTCGGTGCGTAATGAACGGAAGAGCTTCCTCAAAACCAATGCGGCGCTCTGAACAAGTAATGCGACATCTGTGGGCATCTGCGTGGTGCGTTCATGAAACCGGACCCCACTGTGCTATAACGCGCAGCAGAATGCCCCAAATATCTCATTTTGGCTTTGAGCGCCTAATTATGGCCAGGATCTCCCGTGGACTCAGCAGCAGCAGACTCTGGACATGCCAGTTCAGTCCCCGCTTCTCTCGTTGACCTGGCGAGAGAGACTGAGTTGAAATCACACTTCCTCTGCAAAAACTCTCCCCCAAAAGTACTTCAAGTCATCTCTTAAATTACTTTGAGCTAAAAGTGTGGTGTTTAATTGCCAAAGAAACACTTTGGGATTGTACATTATTAATAAATATGGAACAGTATACTGCACAATAATCAGTGACACATACGGGAATAACAAAACTGCCTCAGCTGGGGCTTAAAACAATTAATCCTATTTACCCAAGCTGGTGAAAACATTGTCTTCAGCGTGGACCCAGGAGTGTAGCTTTGTGTTGCTGTGGAAGCTTCTCCACATGTCCCTCGACACACAAGGCACTGTAATGTGCGCGAGTCACCTTGGAGAGGCAAGATTGGCCTCCAGGTGGTTTCCGACTCACCTAAAATACAGGCAAAGTCACCTCCTAAAAAACAACTATGCATCACTTTCACGTTGGCATAATTACTTTGCTGAGTGTGTCTAAAAACGTCCTTTCAGTCCCGCATCACAAAAGTCGTGTCTCAAACTGAGGTGATTTTTTTGAGAGTCAATTTTTCCACTACCAACTCCTCGTGGTAATACAATGTTTTAAAAAGGTTAGGAAACAAAAAAACCCACTCCACCATTTTTTGTTGGCCTATGTGTCTTACTGAACCAATGACATCCTTCAGATCGGCGAAATGTTTTCCTTCTTGTGTTCTGTGCCCTTTTGTTTTGTCAGACAATCTTTTAACGCGTTCGAAAGGCTAATCTGTCTTCCCTGGGTTGAGAATCAATCATAAACCCCATCAGATGAAGAGCATATAACTTTTTTTCACTCCAGACAGTTTTTTCAGTCACCTACATTTTTTCTTTAACACAACATATTTAGGAATTTGGGTGATGGAGATGGATGATTTTCATCCATCTCCATCATCTCCTCCTCCTTGTCTTCCACTGAAGACTGTTGGTCTACCTGTTGCTGAGTTGGTTGCAATCTACAACCTCACTGCTCGACAGCATTAAATCCTACACACTGTACCTTTACTGTCTTAATGTGTATTTTAACATGCAAAAGCGGACACACCGTTTCAGAAAAATCAGAGCAATAGATCAATTAAATTCAAATACTAATTAAAACTAACAAAAAAAAAACCAATGACACTTATCCTACCGTTCATTTCCTCAGCATCCAATATAATTTGCACTGCACATGTGCACATACTGCACATGTTTAGAGAGGTTATTGATAGACCAACAGAAACTAATAAAGATTAGAAAAAACATTAACAGCTGGTCACATTCGCTCACACATGCGAGAGAGAGAGAGAGAGAAGAGAGAGAGAGAGAGAGAGAGAGAGAGAGAGAGAGAGAGAGACAGCGAGAGTGAGAGTGTCCCTGGAGGATAATGGTAGTGGTTTGCTTCTCCGCTGGCTCCTGGAGATGGGGGTGATTATTCCTAAGTGTTGCTTTGACAGTGTATTGATTGACCCTGATATTTATCTTCCCATCAGCCCCTGGGCTTCATCGACGCCAGACTCACGGCAGTCGCGAGGACGTCCTCCAGCACAGGTGTGCTGTGGCTATTTATAGTCGTTCTTCTGCTGCCAGGCTTTGAGTGAACCTTTTGTCTGTGCCCATCCTCACACTGTCCACTCGCCTTCTTAGGGAGTCGGGTGGGGGGTGGGGGGGGGGGGGGGGGGGTTGTCGGTTGTTGTTTTTTTCAGATGAAAATGGTGGAAATGTCACATTTGTCTTGCTGCGGGGACTTTCTCAGCTTGAGCCGACATTCACAATGCAGTGTTGTTGTACAGCACACAAAAGCTTTCTGTACGGCCCTCGCTGACCTGGCGACCGCACTGAGAACAGGTTCTGGGAGGACTGCACTGTTGACTCTGAATACACGTTAAATAACAAACTGAGTGGTCTAAAGATATCATATGACCACGAAAGCCAACGAGTCACAGATCAGACCGGGACAGGATGCCGGCAGCAAGCCGCTAAGAGAAAACATACCCTGTGCAACTTGTGCATTTCAAATCTAAACGTGCTACATCTAAATACTGTACGTTACATGTAAATACGCTACATCTAAACGTGCTACATCTAAATACACTACATCTAAATACGCTACATCTAAACGTGCTACATCTAAATGTGCTACATCTAAATACGCTACAGCTAAATACGCTACATCTAAACCCGCTACATCTAAACGTGCTACATCTAAATGTGCTACATCTAAATACACTACATCTAAAAGCAACGTGCTGATGCTGGCGTATATACAGTACGTCTGAGGCAGCCAGCCGTCGCTGATGTGAAACAAAGCCCCCACCTGCAGCACGTCAGGCACCGCCTGGCTGCCCGCGTCATTCTGTAACATCGTTTTGTAACATAGTTTTATGAGTCATGCGCGGCGACACGAATACGGGACACCTCAACGCACCACAGGGGGGGCGCGGCGACTTGTGGTCCCCCAGCCCCCTCGCCTGCCCCCCCTCCACCCCCCCCGCCTCTGCCAGTCGGACACAGAGGGCCACGGGAGATTTGTGTGAAAACAAACTGCGGTGGCGTTTCCTGATAAAGGGAAGATCAGTCTGCCGCAAGCCGCCCGCCCCCGTCAGGCCAGCTGTGATTAACGCGGGGCACAAAGAAACGTCCAGCCGGGCGCTCCGTCATAAAAGGACAGAGACGTGTACAAATAAAGGACAGAATAGGTGGACCACATGGCTCTCTCTCTCTCTCTCTCTCTCTCTCTCTCTCTCTCTCTCTCTCTCTCTCTCTTACATTGCATGTGACAGCTGTGATTTTCAGACCAATTATCGAGAGCATGCATTCTTAAAGGTGTTGCACGTGCAGTTGTTTATTACCAGACAAACAAACAACTGTCGTGTTTGCAAGTACAGGTTAGCGAAAGCCCTGCACCGAGGCGTAATGTGTAGCGGTTATTTACACATGTAAATGTGCCCTCACATGAATGTCCATGCCCGAATGGACTTTCCTTGGCCGTATTGATTTTCTGACTCCCTCTCTCTCTCTCTCTCTCTCTCTCTCTCTCTCTCTCTCTCTCTCTCTCTCTCGGATAACTGTGAAGAGCCTTCTCAGAGACAAGGTGAAGTGCTACACAAAAAGGAAAAAGAAAAGAAAAGTGAATTATGTCGAATTCATGTGTTTGAGCAAATACATTAATACATCATCAAATGACATGAGTGACACCACTTGATCATTCATATAGTATGTATAAGGATATATTATTTTTCTTTTTCTTGATTTTTACAGATTTATTAACATGGTTTCCATGTCTCGTGAACTGACGTGTTGTCTTTAGCTGCAATGTTGTTGCAAACATCTGTTGCACTGTGATGTGAGATTCAAGATACCGTGATATGTTATAGGTATAGTTGTTTTCAAGAAAAGTGGCCATACCACTGACTTTATTATTTTTCTTATCGGGAATCAAATTGAGATTGTATGCTTTGATAGTTCTCAGCATTACTTTTAAGTCAATATGGACACATTCCTAATGTGTTTTTCACATAATGATGCACATTATTGAACCCAGGTTTTTAAAGATGCAATGTAAAAAAAAACATCTACCATCTCTATTGTCTTTTCAATGTGTTTAGATACACACTGACCATCCTCCTCCCACACCAGACAACAACTATTCTTCTGTCCACATCTCTGAATAGCTCTTCCCCTCGTTTCATCTGCTGCTGACAGATGCTGTGGTTGCTCCTGTAGAGTCTCTGAGGGGAGAAAATCTCTCTCTTTCCATCTGTCCCTGATCACCTGATAAACCTGGGCTGCTAGAGCAGATTTCACTTAATCCAGAGGTATTGCGGTGCGTTTAACCTTCTCTGCAGTGCGCCTATCTCCCGCTCTTCTGATAGGATCAAACTGAACCCAGTCCATTGTTGCCCGGCCATCTCACTGGGAGGAAAAAAAAAAAACTCTTTGGAAGAAGATTTTATTGGGCAGTTACATGAGGTGGTGTACTCGTCTATGGCAATGATGGCTTCTCCTCTCCTCTCTTCTGTTAGATATATTGGGCTCAAAGAAAATAACCCCAAATTGCAGCTTCATATCCAGGGTTACCATGAGTCTTGCCAGTTCACATTCTGTTTCTCTCCACAGATGGTCTTGATCCCACTGAAAGCCTTTTCCAAAAAATGTAATGAATTGGGAGATCCAGTTCATTAAAAACAAGCAATGCAACAGTCTGATAAAATAAGAAAAATTGCGTCGCCCGACTAAAGTGTAGCAATCTACGGAGCAATCAAAACAAATCAGACCGAATGGTGATGTTTCAGAAATAACACAGACTAAGACACTTTGACAGTGTTATAAAATGTCTAGAATCCATTTACTATTAATTCTAGGGTTTATTTTTACAAAATGAAATGTGTAATTTTGTGTCTTTTTTTTTTTTGTTATTTGCAAATTATCACTGGCTGTCATGTGAGGCTTTCTGCCATCTGCTACAGTGTGCTATTTTCCTACATTACCCAGAAGGACTTTTGCTGCTCCCCTCTCATCATCAGGAGGTAACATTCTTCTAATGGTGCATTAGAAGTACACGTATGAAAGCTAGACATTTGGCGGTACACTACTGTTATGTTACACTTTGCCACATGGGTAATCACCGTTTGACCGTCCCTTTGTGACAAGGGCTGCGGGAAGAGCTGGTGACTCGGCTGGGAGAGCCAGGGGTCTCAGCTGGACCCATGGGGCTGAGGACCTAATGGGAGCCCATGACATCTACTGTCTCACACGTACACAAAAATAACCCAACACATGCTAACACACACACACAGAACCCAACACCTGCTAACACACGCACACACACACAATCACAGGCTGGCACACTACCTCATAATACACACATTTTCTTTTGACTAGTGAGAGAGATAAGTAATTTTCAATAGCAGTTTACTGAGAACTAATTTGGCAACAGGTGGAGTTTTACTCAAATAGCTGGTAGTTGTTAGCTTATAGAAGCTAATTTCTCTGAGTTTAATGACTGTATGTGTTTTGGAATCCAGAAAAATCATTTATGAAAGCTTGGGGCTATTTTATATTCATGCAGTAGTTCACCTAATTGTCAGAATTATTCAGTAGATGAATAGGCATTACTTTGAAGCGTCCCAGTTGTTGGATAAATTAGGCATACTAAAATCAAAAATAGCACATGACTTTGCAGACAGGTTTTGGCCATGTATTCATTCCTAAACTGCCATTTCCTTTAACTTATCAACTTCATTAGCCACCCCAGTTTCTTTGCTATTCTTCCTTGAATTTCTTACAATCTGCTTTTTTAAAATCTTTTATCTTGCATCTCTTTCATAACACATTTCTTGTGGATATGAAACTTAAAGATATAAGTCAAGGTGCCCCTTTCTCTGAGTAGCTCCTCTATGTCCTCCTTGGGCATTTCCAGGCCAGCTGGTAGATAAAGTCCCCCCATGGAGTCCTGGGTCTTGTCTAGGGTCTCTTCCCAGTTGGCTGTGCAACTGGAGGTTGCCTCAAAGGACTTTCAGCTGGCTACTCTCAATGTTGAGAAATACAAGGAGGAGGACTTCACCATGTCCACTGAATTCTGCATCCAATGAAGTGACAAGTGTCCTCCACGGAAAACCTTATGACAGATACTTCTTATTCACCTAGCGGCAGCATTCAACACCATTGTGCCTTCCAAGCTCGTCATCAAGCTCAGGGACCTCGGGCTCAACAGCGCCCTCGGTGACTGGATCCTGAACTTCCTGACGGGCAGACGCCAGGCAGTGCGGATGGGTAACATCACATCCTCCAGCCAGACCCTCAACACCGGAGCCCCCCAGGGTTGCGTGCTCAGCCCTCTCCTCTACTCCCTGTTCACGCACGACTGCGTGGCCACACACAGCTCCAACTCCATCATTAATTTTGCTGATGACACGACCGTCATCGGCCTGATCACCGACGGCAACGAGACGGCGTACAGAGAGGAGGTCAGAGCCCTGACATCGTGGTGCCAGGACAACAACCTCCTTCTCAACATCAGCAAAACCAAGGAGCTGATTGTGGATTACAGGAAGAAACAGAGAGGTGGACACGCCCCCATCACCATCGATGGGACTCCTGTGGAGAGAGTCAGCAGCTTCAGGTTCCTCGGGGTTCACATCACTGAGGACCTGACATGGACTCATCACACCAACATCATCACCAAGACAGCCCGTCAGAGGCTCTTCTTCCTCCGCAGGCTGCGGAGGTTCAACATGGACTCCAGGATACTCTGTAACTTCTACAGGTGCACCATCGAGAGTATCCTGACC
Source organism: Urophycis tenuis (assembly GCA_036785325.1). Classification (NCBI taxonomy): domain Eukaryota; kingdom Metazoa; phylum Chordata; class Actinopteri; order Gadiformes; family Phycidae; genus Urophycis; species Urophycis tenuis. The sequence continues at coordinate 12,744,530 of JAXIVH010000010.1, read as the reverse complement.
GGCTGCATCACGGCCTGGTATGGCAGCTGCACCGCCCTCAACCGTAAGACTCTACAGAGGGTGGTGAAAACTGCTCAGCTCATCACCAGGACGGAGCTGCCATCCATGGAGGACCTCTACACCCGGCGGTGTAGGAAGAAGGCCTACAGGATTATAAAAGACCCCCATCACCCCAGCAACAAACGGTTCTGTCTGCTGCCGTCTGGCAGACGGTACCGCAGCATCCGGACCAGGACCACCAGACTCAGGGACAGTTTCATCCCACAGGCTGTAAGACTGTTGAACTCCTGAGCTCTGTGAAGGTCACTACATCTGTTTATAGGAAAATATTTATTTTCATATTTATTTAGATTACATTATTTAATTCATATCAGTTCATACCTCCCCATAACTGCTGCTAATTCATTCAAACTGCACATGTAAATATAACACTTTTACTTTTACACTTCTGCACCTTACAATGTTTAATGTTTAATGTTTATATTATTATACTGTTATATATATATATTATTTTTTATTTTTTATTGCACTAGTTTTTCTCTTCTTCTCTTATTCTTAGACACTTATTGAGTTGTTTTGGGGTGCCTGGGACTTAAGATTTTCATTGCCAACATGTACGCTGTATCTGTTGAGCAAATGACAATAAAACCTTTGAACCTTGAACCTTTGAACCATCTTAGTTAGCTGGGAGGGGAAACCTTTAACTCAACGGAAATGCATTCTAAAGGAAACCACGGCTGGGAAAATGGAATGCAGGACAATAAATATTGCATTTAGTTTGCATGGTTTCCAAATAAGGTTTGGAAGATTGCTGGTCCAAGACCTCCACACTGCTAAGCAGTGTGGAGTCAGATAACCGCTTTTGACTCTAGAACTAATTTCAGAGGCTAGCGTCCACAATCCTGGTCAGGTTGATCTCATTCTTGCGGTCACTACCCCAGAGCGAGTGGCCACAGGTATGGATGACCATATATACTGAGCGATTTAAACTAAGCTCCTCTTACTCTCAACCTCCACGCTAAGGCAGACACTACACCTTTAGCTGCCTGCCAATCTCACAAGCCCTTTGCACCCTCAATCTTGGACTAAGATTGTGGAAAGACACCTGAGGGCTCTTTCACTTTGGCTAATCAGATTTGCACACTGACTGATTCACAGTCAACTGCATGTGCTGGAGGTCACCATGTGATTGATGCAAGATGGAACCAGAACTTCTGCAGATAAAATAGATAATCTGATCACTTGTTGTTACCCCACTCCAAGCCCTCAAGTAAGTTACTGATTTTTTGAGAAATTCTAACTTTTCTGTTTAAAAATGTTCCCTTAATAGTCTTTAATAGTCCGAGTGTGGCTGTCAGGTGAAAATACTGGTCACTTAAAAAGAGAAAATGGTGCCATTTTTTGGGGGGGCGTGAATGTTAAGTATAATTTTCTTCACTTAGCTCAAAAAATGGACACCAAAATAAACTGTCTCAAATGGGAAAGTAAAAAGTGTAAGGTCAAAATACTGTCAAATCCGTCTACACAAAAAAATGCCCCCTAAAACGAAATCCAGGTGGGAGACAGTTTCCTCGGGCAAATAATGGCTTTTCCAGTACAGCAGGGCTGCGCCGTTCCCCAGTCCTGTCCTGTCGCCACCACTGGCTGACATCACGAGTTGTTCTGGTGGATCTCCGCTTGTAATACAAGCTGGCCAGCTTGGCTCCAGCTTGGCTCTTCTTCTCATTCCCTGTATGTCCCACTACACTGAGTCCCACAGGATGAAGAACTGGTCAGCTTAAGCCAGCCGTCAACACCGGCGGGGGGGAGGGGGATTGTAAATCAAAACTCTTGACCTGTTGTCAGAGTAACTTTGTTGTTTCCTAGAACTTCCCCCGGTACCACTTGTCATGAGTTATTTGATGGATTGCCGGGCTGTTCTGAATGAAAAGGGGTCTTGGTAAACAAGTGGAATAAATTGGGAATGTAATGGTTTGTGAAATGCTGCCAAGTTTTTATATATTTATTTTTTTACCACAATGGGTGCAGATGGTGATGCTTTTATGAGAAATACATAAAACATGTAATATTTAGCCGACAATGTGGAAAAGCAGACGGTGAACTCAACCCCCCCACCCCCCGTTCTATTTCCTGTTGAGGTTGAATAATGTTAGTTTATCATGAATGATCTAAACCCAGATGTATTTCTAATTCCTATTGTGTTCACTGTGTATAGCGTTGTATAGTCAAGCGTATTGAATCCATGAAGCTAATTGAAGGAGGTCAGACAATACAAACCTGATAAGACCCACGGCGCTAAATGCCAATGAATCAGAGCCATCCGGCCTCATGCTCATTAAAAACCGAGGGGGATGAGAATATGAGTCATAATTCCATTCGTTCATTTATTTTAAAAAAAGAAAAGCGGTTTGTCTTTTTTTGAGACGCTACCTGGTGTGTTTCAAAGAGCCCTCCGCTCTCCCTGAGACCTACTGCCCTGCAACGACTTTTCACACCTTTGATCATCACTACTTCTGTGTGCCGCAGCCTAGCAATAGCATCTGAAGCATCCACAGCGCTTCATGTTGAGTCACACACACACACATACACACACACACACACACACATATATATGTAATGATACCATTATCTCTCTCTTAGTCTTTAGCTCCATCAGTGAGTGTGTTGACGCTTGGCTCTGTCTCATTTACTGTACAAGGGAACGCTGCTGCAAGCACTCACAATAAATCAGCCAGCCCCTTACACCTCGCTCACTTATCAACCTCAAGCTCTGCCTCTCTCTCTCACCCACTCTCTTTGTCTCACTGGCGCGCTCTCCCTCTCTCTCACCCTCACTCTCTGAGGTCCTCTCTACATTTACATTTAGTCATTCAGTGCGCTTTCATGCAAACCCACTTACAAATGAATCTGAAAATAATCAAAGCAGGCAATTATCATTGTCGTGAGTAACGCCGACAAAGTAATTAAAAGTGCTGCATTACCAAGTCCCTAAAACAGTGTATGGAGTGGCTTCATGAATCAGAACATCAGCACGACTTTCATTATAACCCTAACCCTAACAACTAAACCCTAACCCTAACCCCTAAACCCTAACCCTATCCCTAACAAATAAACCCTAACCCCTAAACCCTATCCCCTAAACCCTATCCCTAACCCTAACCCTAACCCCTAAACCCTATCCCTAACCCTAACCCTAACCCTAACCCCTAAACCCTAACCCTAACCCTATCCCTAACCCTAACCCTAACCCCTAAACCCTAACCCTAACCCTATCCGTAACCCTAACCCTAACCCTATCCCTAACAAATAAACCCTAACCCCTAAACCCTATCCCTAACCCTAACCCCTTAACCCTAAACCCTAACCCTAACCCTATCCCTAGCCCTAACCCTATCCCTAACCCTAACCCCTAAACCCTAACCCTATCCCTAACCCTAACCCTATCCCTAACAAATAAACCCTAACCCCTAAACCCTATCCCTAACCCTAACCCCTTAACCCTAAACCCTAACCCTAACCCTATCCCTAACCCTAGCCCCTAAACCCTAAACCCTAACCCTAACCCTAACCCTATCCCTAACCCTAACCCTAACCCTGACCCCTAAACCCTAAACGCTAACCCTATCCCTAACCCTAACCCTAACCCCTAACAATGATATCCTAAGGTTAGGATATCATTAGAGAACTGGTGCTAGGTCCTTGGGCAGCTTTAGCTGGTGTCTTCACCATAGTAACTGTCGATGAGGCTCATGGATACTGTAGTATTTACTGTAAAAAAAACGTGGCGCAGGCACAAAAGATACTTAATTAGTTTGAAAGTTGTTCTGAGTGTCACAAAAAAAAAGGAAATTCCTGTCCATGTATACAAATCGATAGATCACATTTCGTGACTATTTCACAAACTGCCGTGAGACTGGGTTGGACATTACATTAGTATGAGACATCAAATGCTAAATGAGGCACATTTAGCATTCACACAGTTATTGCTGCTTATTCTGCTTTTCTTTGAAAGGATCACACTAAAAGATGCATTCATTTCACATGCATCATTAATGTGGCATATTGAATCCATTCTCTCTAATATAATTCATGTTCATTTCGCCTCTAACATCTGCATTTTACAGATGTCCCTCGCAGTGACAACAAAATCACAGTGTTTGGTTGAGTCCAGCTGTCATAGTGACAGCTGCCAGACTGTCATCTCTTCACCTGAAATTGGGGAGGTTTGAGGCATGAGTGGTGTGGCCATTCCGCTGTGGAGTTTACACGGAGCGATGGTGGGCCGAAATGTGGCTGGAAGGTTTTGATTTCAACGTTTGCCGCGGTCGACGCATTCACCCGTGTGTGTTCATTTATGATTCAGCGTAAAACAGCCGTTCTACGGGGAAGGTGTACGGGTCGCAACCCTGTCAAGACGTGACCGCAGTGGCATCTGAAATACTATGAGAACACATTGGTTTTGTCTGACGCTTCGGATAAATGCGGCCAACGAATGACGTGGCGGGCTACATTATCTAACCATCTGCAGCTCACTGGAACCCATGCGCCCGATTACCTTTTGTTCACCTTTTATTATTATTCTGGTTCAACTTTGCATTTCATTTGACGCAGAGCTGCACTTAAGAGCGAGCGAGTGCGTGTGTGTGTGTGTGTGTGTCTGTACGTGTGTGAGTGAGCGAGAGAGAGCGAAAGAGGGAGAGAAAGAGAGAGAGAGAGAGAGAGAGAGAGAGAGAGAGAGAGAGAGAGAGAGAGAGAGAGAGAGAGAGAGAGAGAGAGAGTGGGTGTGTGTGTGTGTGTGTGTGTGTGTGTGTGTGTGTGTGTGAGAGAGAGAGAGGGAGAGAGAGAGAGAGAGAGAGAGAGATAGAGAGAGAGGGCAGAGTAATAAACCCCTTATTGAGTTTGACAACTCATGTGGAATATGGCACACGTGGGAGTACATTAACCTATGCCTTTGATGAAGAATTTACAGCAACAGCAAACGATACATGAATGGCCATGACCTGACGTGTCGTAGAACATATTTGTGCCTTTATTAATAGCTGTCAATAACATCAATCTGAACATCAAAGCATGACTTCAAAAAATGGTCATTTCAACGGTAACTCATGTTTTTAAAGTGATCAACAGTGTTACAATAGTGTTATTTTATTGTACTTTATTGTATTTATTGATTTTTCTTAGATTTTCCTTTCATGTTGGAACGGGCCTCTTCCAAAACATTTAGTTGTACAGTATGACTGTGTAAGTGATGCTGCGCATTTGGTAATAAACGACTTGAAACAATTATCTTCATTTTACCTTTGATGTAGTTTGATACACTAGCTTTTGTTTAACTTCGTCTCACAAATCAGATTTACGATTGGTAGGATCCCACTGGATCCCAGATTATATTTGACCTACCATGTCGTTAGTACCATTGGATCCCAGATTATATTTGACCTACCATGTCGTTAGTACCATTGGATCCCAGATTATATTTGACCTACCATGTCGTTAGTAGGACCACTGGGTCCCAGATTATACTTGACATACCATGTCGTTAGTAGTTAGATAGGCCTATGCAGCGAAGCAGACTTGTAACAGAGTTTCCCAGTGAATGCAGAATACGGAAAGAGTCAGCTCCTTTTGTAGGGACTTGCACCGCAGGTCTCGCAACAGGAAGAAGTGCAGGAAGGAGAGATGCGTCAGAATCAAGCCCTTCCCAGGGGGTCAGGGCAGGTAGGGTGGAGGCCTACTGCCAGAAGCTGACCAGCAGCAATATATGTGGAGAGTGCTCCAAGTATAGAAAAAATGGCAAAAAGCAAGAATGAAAAACGAGCAGAATAGCTGAACTAAAAAAATACAAAAATCCAGACTTAAACGAAATGCAAAATCTGCAGAAACATCCATATGTGTATGAGATGAGGAGAACTTGTGCGAAACAGAAATTGCTAAAGTTCCCACGCAATGATGAATGTGCTCTTTTAGGTCCAATGAAGACCAAACAATAATTAACATACAGTTGTATATTAAATGTAGGTATTATCCTATAATGACACCCAAAAATGTATTTGTCCTTACTTCCGGTAGATGAGACGTGCCTCCACTATTAAACTGACAAGTATTTCGTCCAATTACATTCAAGGCGAAACTGCCACCTTGGCAAACCCTCCCACCTTTTTGAAAATCTATGTCCCGCCCCGACGACTCACGAAAGTTCTACATTCCGTTAGAACAGGCCTTTAAAAGTTTTGTTATATATAATAATATGTGTTATAATCACCCCTTGCTTACCTGGGATTTTGTAAGATGATAGATTCATTTTTTTTTTTTTGGTGTCACTTTGGCTTTTACATTGTGCGTGATTGATTCGCTTGTCCTTCTACCTTAATGTGAGTGTCAATCCCGAAGACAAATTTGCAACAAAATTTTGATTTTGGACCCACTGTCTCTGTTGCTGCTTAGTAGGTCGGCTATTTGTTTAAGATTCAGAATAATCTACATTATTATCTGTACGGTAGCCTATAGTTCATGTCATGACTTTTTTTTTGTATTGGACAAACTGGTATTGCATTACCACCATCTAGTGGCCAACAGGAGTTAATAAGTTTATGCTTAGATGCAATCATTATTTCATGTTCTATTTGAAAGTATAGCCTATAGGCCGAGTCATTGATAACTCATTAGAATAATAATAATAACAATAACAGACACAATTACTAGTAATAATTTGCTACTACTACTACCACCAATAATAATAATAATAATAATAATAATAATAATAATAATAATAATAATAATAATAATAATAATAATTGTAATGCATTCATAATAATAGGAAGAATAAGAATATTAAAGAAGACTATATTCATATTTGTTTAATTCAAACCATTGACTTGTTATTGAAGGAGCCTATTCAAAACACCCCAGCGCCTCCATGCGGCCATCAAGGGAATAACGCTGGGGATTAGATATCGGAGGAGGAGCTCCGATGAAGATGAAGGTTTAGAATGGTTTTGAATTCGGCGCAACCAAAGCAACTTGTGCGCGGTTGACAGGCACGGTGCGGGAATAATAAAGAGATGGAGAGTTCACCATGAAACAGACAGACGGTTAACAGAACCTTCGAACCGACGGCCAAAATCACTGCCTCCGCACGGCAGGCCCAATGCATCTGTTTGCGCTCCTCTTGTACGTCCTATTTTTCCCGAGGAATGCGAGGACCGACGGAGAATTGGTTCCCGATGGACGCGTCTCGCTTCTCAAAGAGGGCAACTTTTCTGACCAGGGACGGACGGAGCGACCGGGTCAACATCAGCACCAGCCCAACAATGCCATCCCTTTCTCCAGAGGTGCGTCTTTGCCTTTAACACCCCCCCCCCCCCCCTCCCCTATTGTTACACGTTATTGATCAAATGTGAGTCTCTTACTGCGCGCTTCACGTCAGCATTTTCTATTGTTTTTCTTTGGGTAACTTCCAACCCAGCCATGACGCAGTGGTTAAATGTTTATCACCATCTGCACTGTTTCGTGTGCGTTGTCATGTCCACATATAGCGCCGTGATGAGGCCGCCGTGATAGAGCCACTTTGGAGACGAACTTTCCATTCCACTCATTCTAATAATAGGCAATGGCTTCCTAAAGGCGTTCGTTGCCATTTTATGAATGTCCATTGCACAAAGTGTTATGTCTTTCGTCTAGAATCTCGTATATGATGACAGCTAGAGCACACTGAAAAATCGCAAACACCCATGTTTTTTCATCCATGATGAGCGGATTGTTTACAAGACGTGGTCGGGGGGGGGGGGGGGGGGGGGCTCTGAAAGTGGTGATTGTGGTCGTTCCGACTCCCCTCACCTCTCCTCAGCGCCATGCGTAATGCATGATTCCGTAGGAGGAGAATTCCAGCGTTACATCACATGATGATGTCGTCGTTTCCCTGCACTAGACACCATAAACCCCCCGATGGCACGACTCCAGAGAGAACTGGCAACCTTTAAGGACTCATTTAGTCTTTTCTTTTACAAAGTAGGCCTGGTCTCAAACATGACTCACCCGTTCGAATGACAACCAGCCACATACACAAACAGAACTGCAGTTTAACCGTAGGCCTACGTGTTTAGTTAAGTTAGATTTCCATTTTGTTTCCTCTCGTTATGTGTCAAAAACTTTCATTCTGTATGTGTGTGTGTGTGTGTGTGTGTGTGTGTGTGTGTGCGTGCGTATGTATGTATGTACGTGCGTACGTACGTACGTACGTATGTATGTACGTATGTATGTATGTATGTATGTATGTATGTATGTATGTATGTGTGTATGTATGTATGTATGTATGTATGTTTGTATGTTTGTATGTATGTATGTATGTATGTATGTATGTACAGTATGTATGTATGTTTGTATGTATGTATGTATGTATGTATGTATGTATGTATGTATGTATGTATGTATGTATGTTTGTATGTATGTATGTATGTATGTATGTATGTATGTATGTATGTGTAGGTGTTGAATTAGGCCTGGGCTCGGGTCCATACACCAAATGGCGTGCCTGTGTTTTGTTTTATGGATGGAATGGCCTAATTCCAACACACACACACAAACAAACACACACACACACACACACACACACACACACACACACACACACACACACACACACACACACACATACACGCACACGCACACGCCCACACACGTCTGATCAGAGTTAATTCCTGTGGGACCATCTGTTTGAGACGACTTGGCAGAGGTGGGGGTGGGGTGGGGTGGGGTGGGGTTCAAAACGTCCTCAGTGTCATGTTCAATATCTCGGTTATAGATTTACATATGAGGAGAAATGTTGGGGAAAGAACACAAGATCCTGTTGACTTCCATCACAATGACTTCAGTCATGAGACACACAGTGCTTCATCGGAGACGAGGATGTGACGATTTGCACTTTCTGGTTTCCACTGTAACACTTTTGTTGGCCATTTAATGTGTAATTTGGCTTTGGATAGACTATGTATAAAATGTGTAAATAGGATGCATTTTACAACCTTTTTTAAAATTCACCCTGTTAAACAATTAAATATATAATAATAATAATAATAATAATAATAATAATTATTATTATTATTATTATTATTTTATATAATTATTATTATTATTATTATTATTTATTATTATTATTATTATTAATATGTAATTGTTTGACCTTTTGTTGGAATTTGTAACATTTGTATCTTTATAGTTGAAAACATTTTTACAGATTCTCCCACTATTGACTTGTACGTTAGCATTGCCACGTCTCCGTCCCTGCATGTCTGGTGTCCTCCGTGAGAGACGTTTCCTACGCAGCCAGTAGGCCTCTCTGTGGTCTGAGGGCCACTGCTTCAAATGGGCAGATTAATGCTAATCTGGCAGCGCTTCTTCTCCGGTGCACAACGACTGACCCCATTCTGTTGTGCTTGTCCATCGCACCAGAACATGCAGCAGGCACACACACACACACACACACACACACACACACACACACACACACACACACACACACACACACACACACACATTTGCACACACATTCTCACAAATGCATGCACGCACACACACACACACACATTTGCACAAATGCTTGCACACACACACACACACACACACACACACACACACTCGATCTCTAAAACAAGCGGCCCCCTTCTTGTCCATCTGTGCTGATCTTAGCAAAAAAACGGCTCTGCCAAAACGCCGGCTCCTCGCAGGCCATGAGAACCGGCTCCCAGGGCGCCTGAATGCCAGCACAACACAGGCGCTCTCTGAGGCTCAGGGAAACAACAGCTCCAATAACACTTGACGAAGGGGGAAAAAAAAACCCTGTTGACCCGAAATGCATTGCGAATGCTCGTCCACGCAAACGCACATTGTCCGCTAGCTTGTGTGTTTTGTGCACTAAACACATTTCAATGTCACGCATTTAGCAGATGATTTTTTTTTACCTGAAGCAACCAGCGACTGAGGCTGAGCACAAATGAAAATGCACATGTCGAAATTTGAGTCATTACAACAAAGATAAACAGCGCAGAGTAGCAACCCGAAATCAGGGCCAATGTCTGGAGGATTGCCGTCCTGTCCTCCTCTTACATGGGATGAGATATTTAAGCTGTCTCCTGGCAGCAGCGGGGCAGTCGTTTAACGTGCCCCCGGCTGTCACATAGGGTCTACTTACATTGAACTATGCATCGACACGACAAAGAACAGACAGTGGATGTAATAGTGACCATGTTAATTATCACACGGGTGACATGGTTGCCGTTCTGAATGGGGCGCTGCTCAACCTCATTCCAGCTGTTGTGGAAAACATACACTAGACTATATAGTGCTATGCTGTATTTTTATCCTCCTTAGTCTCCTGTGTTTGCCTCTTTTCTCATCTCCTAACACATTATGAACCTACTGGTAAATACTCATACGTAAACCTACGCTGTAATTGTAAACATAGTCTTTGACACCTTGTAAACATACTCTTGTATACAAACACATTGGTAAACATACTCCTGTGTACTAATGCATCATATTATGCTTTTGTTTACTAATACATTGTAAACATGATATTGTTTAGTAATACATTGTAAACATGCTCTTGTTTACTCATGCATTGTAAACATAATCTCGTTCACTAATACGGTGTAATCTCGTGAAATCCAGGGGCGCCCTGCACTCTGAAGGTGCTGGTGAGCGACATGCTGAGCCGCCAGGGTCTGAGCCAGGCCAGGGTGGAGGTGTACGTGGACTACACCCAGGCCACCGCAGGTCTCACTGGGGAGGACGGCGTGGTCCTGCTGCCGGTGCCCCACCGGGAGCCGGTGCCCAATGTGGTGGTGGTGGCTAGCAAGGACGGCTACGTGCTAACGGCGTCGCCATGGAAACCCCAAAGAATGCCAAGTGAGTTTTTTGCCGTGGGTGGTTGTGAGAGAAAAAAGAGAGAGAGAGAGAGAGTGACAAAGAGAAAGAGAGAGAGAAGGAGCTGGCTTTTCAGAGTGAAAGTCCTCAAAGTTAATCAAAGTTCTTTGTTTATGTTCTCCTTCTCTAGTCTTTTCATCGATTACACTGTCACTTCTCGCCCTGAGCAAAGGAAACATCTGGCTCTACGAGGATTTCATTCTTATTAACGGCAAGACATCTGGTACGTGTGTATATGTGTGGCAGTGTGTGTGTGTGTGTGTGTGTGTGTGTGTGTGTGTACCAAATACAATCATAATATATTTGAGTTATATCCATTTTTTATACCGTGGAAGATCCAAAATACTTTTTCTAAACATTAATAGCACATCAAAATGTAACCCATTCATCTTATTTCATCGCTGTGTTTGTTTGTGTGTGTGTGTCTTGGTCAGATGCATTGTTCCAGCCCAGCGTTGAGTTTCCTCAGAGTCTGTTGAACCTGTCGGCCAACAGCAGTGATGCGTCTTCTCTCTCTGCCTACTTCACCGCCCCTGTCCTCCAATCAGGAGAGAGAGACGCCTCACTCAGCATCACCACCATTACGGCCACTACATCAGGTGTGTGTGTGTGTGTTTATGTGTGTGTGTGTGTGTCCTTGTGCATGTCAGTGTGTGTGTGGGTGCATGCGAAATTGACCTTGCTTTTTGAGGGTGTGTAAGGCACAAAATAATTTGGGTCGCCACCAAAAAACCATACTGTGTGTATCGCTCATATCCATCTCGCCAGAAGAAAAAAGTAAAATATATTTTGTGTTGACGAATAATTTGTAGTTAAGATCGGCAATGTTCTGAAATGCATTCAGTCTCAGTATTTTGTTTCCGTGAAAGTTCTCACTAAAACAGTAGCTCAGTTGTAAGTACATGACATATTAAATGTTCTTTCTACTTAGACTAGTAGTGGTGCATAACTATCATAATCATCATCATCATTCACAAAATCAGAAGTGCATAACACTACAAGGCCTTAATGATGAGTGTTGGTTGATGTGGTCATTAGTTCAGTGCTTTAGTCCACTGGTTCATGTGTTTACCGCTGTGTGTGTGTGTGTGTCCACCCAGGCTACAGCAGTGCAGAGCTGCGTGCGGTGGCTGCGGTCAGCGCGCGCCTGTTCTCCAGTGAGGGTGAGCTCCGGGTGACCGGACCCCTGAGGATGTCCCTGCCCCTGGAGCCCGGCTGGGGGCTGCAGCCGGGAGACCACGTCCCCGCCTGGCTCTTCAACCACAGCACGGGTGGGTGCTCCACGGCAGGGTTGTCGTTGTTAGCTTCTCAATGTCTCACCCTCAGAGCACGTATTGACACCCCTTCATGGAGACCAACGCAGGAATGCTTTAGTTTGAACATCGTTGTTGATATGTTTAAAATAGAAGAGGATGAGGTGTACTTCTGTTTCAAATTTTTCTTTGATTAGATACAAAATATATTATATGTTTATTTGGGATATTAATGTTAATATATTGATAGAATGATTTCCACAATTTGTGGATTGTGGTTTCATCTATGTAGACTTTCCAGATAAACATTTAAGTTGAAAATGTAATTAAGGTTTATAATTAAAATTGATATAATAATAATTGATATTAGTACTTCAAATTATTCAAGGAATTATTGTGTTACTTTTAAGGCTACCAATGTGCCAATGTACCAATCTGGTAACTGCGCACCTTAAAAGTATGTTTTGGTTTACAGCAGTATTCCACCACCCTTCCAGTGGTGGCACAAGGGCTCTCTGTGATCTTGGGGCTGGGGTGAACCCATCTGACAGTCCAGATCATGTGAAGCCTCTGTTAATCTGACTAGAATGTTTTATTTCTGGCCCCTGAGGAGCCAGACTGGACCAGAGTTCCCCAGGGGAAGATCTTTACCCTTCTGTCTTGTCTGAGCACTCAGTGGTCATTCATGCTGTAGTTGCATTGTCTCTGCTCCTCTGCAGAAGGAGTGCTTGCTGTAAATCATACCATAATGAATATTCACGCTAGGCCCAAGGAGACACTAGCTGTGGTGATTACTGCTTTGTGGGTGTTTTTTTAATGACTTGAAATAAGTAATGGTTATGATGGATTATACCCGGGGGATATTGTTTATGTATGAAGGTTGACCTTTCTGTATTGCAATATTGTAGTAGTTTGTAGTAGTTGTAAATTGAAATCATTGTAATATTGCCAATAGGGCACTTTTGCCAGTAAATGTTACGTTGTATAAATTGGGACAATATTTGACCAAGAATCATTTATTATTAAGTGACTAAATAACCATTAACAATATAATTGGACCAACCAACCAATAAATCAGTCAATCTGCGTGTTGAAACAGCCTATTTGAGGTTATGTAACTAGACGGTAGTCTTTGAGTTGCATGCAAGTTCTTATGAATACATGGCGGCTATGTGTGTTTTCCTCTTCTCAGGCGGATGGATGAGAGGTGGACTGGGAACGGTGATTTCCTCAAGGGGAAAACTCACATGGACCTTCATGGCTCCACATCTAGGATACTGGATCGCAGCTCCTCTGGCTTCCACCAGGGGTCAGTAGCTTGCATCTTGTTCTGTGGCAAACTTCAGCAAACTCATCAGTCATTTCTACACAAATGACCACACAGGCTTACTTACATCTTTGAGTCTGTTCAGTGCCATAAGAAACTGGGTCTGATCCCCAGCCTAACTGTGGGGATCAGTAACATGCTCCTCAGTAACATGTATCTTGATTTGTCTAAAGACAACATCTACTCAACATCACATATCCAGACAACTCCTTGTTGATGATTATTCTTTAAAAAAAAAAATGTTATAATTAATCTCCAAGCCACCAACATTGTCTCTCTTCTCTGTGTCTCCTAATAACACGTCCTCCCTCCCGCCATCCAAACGGCGTGAAGGTTCGAAGGAGCTGTCTGGCGCCATCGACTTCCTCTACCAACACTGCCTGTCCATCATGGGGGCTCTGGGCGCCGTCCTCCTGGTCCTCCTGCTCCTGCTGGTGGTGGCGTGCTGCTGCAGGTACCCAGGAGCTCTTTATACCAAGGCTGGTGTGGGGTAGGGGAGTACTGGAGACATTGTGGGCCTTTAGTGTGGAGGTCAGGGTGTCTGAACTCCGAGCCGAAAGGCTCTGGATTTGATTTGCGTGACGGCGGCGTCCTTGAACCAGATGCCCTTAACCCTAACCTGATGAGACCATTGTGATATTCCGGTTTTCGCTTTGCAAACAAACATTGATCTGGCATTGGCTGGTCAGCGGTTGATTTTCATGTTTGGGGCAGCCTGACGTTGTTTGAAACACTCCAGTGAATCAGTTGAAAAACCAAAGTGATGCTTTTGCTGAATCAGGTTAGAAGTAAAGTAAAAACAAGTTCTCTCCTGGAAAAGCCTTCTGTGCTAATTTTGGTCTTTTAACATTGTTATTTGGTTCAGTTCATGCAAAATCACTTTCGATTAAACCTTCAATTGCTGCACTCTTCGAGCGGCGCCATTGTTTTGAAATTCAGCGGACTGCGGTACTTCTTATTCTGACTGCCTTCTTCTTATTGGTCATTAGCTGGAACTCCCACCCCCAAGCACTGATTGGTCCTATTATTTTTTGGAAGGCCTTCAACCCGCAGAGAGAAACAGGATGTGAAATAACGAGATCAGGATGGTCTCACCAATGACGTACAACGTAGCGGAGAATAAAGTCAATGGAAGTTGTTTTTGAGTTGATTGTATTATAATGAGGACTGTCAATCAATAAAAAAAAATGTCTAGTCTGTCTAGTCACAATGCTGTGATGAATCATGACTCATCACAATAACAAAATTAGCTGGGAAAGCCCCCACAATAGATTTTGGCTGATGAGGAACACAAAGCATGTCCCCTGGTTGTCGCTGCTGGTGACGGCCATTGCGTTTGTGGTCAGAGCTGGGCGCCATTGTGGGCGTGGGCGTGGGCGTGCAGTCCGTGCACGGCCTGCGAAGCCTCAGCATGTCTGGTGGACGTGACGCACGGCAGACCGCTGTAGCCGGCAGAGCTGACGTGCGCACGCAATTCACAATCAAAGGCATTAAGGCACAAAATGAGGAAGTGCGCCAATTTGCGTTTAAGAAATAAACAACGCCTTAAGGTGTTCCAGATGAATGAATATTGATAATAATAATAATAACAGCCCTGATTACAATGATTTCCTGTCGCAAACTTCTTCCTACTTACCTGTACACCCGTAAAATTGGTTTGGATGAAGACATAAAATGGCAAATGTTTGAATGTAATTGTCAGCTCAGGCAAGAGGAATGGTGTTCGTTAAATCTTTTACACCAACAATAAAATAAATACTGGCGGAACATCGTTAAATACAAATAACGATCTGCCCGGAGAGATGATCATGCCCTGGTATTTACAACACCAAGGCTGTGAGCTGTCACCTTGTGTTCAGCCTGTCCCTTCTGTCTCCTCCTCTGACTCCTCTAGTCAAACCAGGCCCAAAGCTGCCCTGGTCTCCCACCTGGGGCCGTCCACGCGGGACCGGAGCACGTCGACCGCCGACAGCGTTGTGTGCGTGGCGTCCACGCGGGCGCCATGGCGGGACGAGGAGAGCTGCTCCAACCTGTCGGCCGCGGTAGAGACCGCGGGGATGGAATCGCCCGCGGGGGGGCAGGCGCCGGCCGACCGCCTGACCGGCTACCCCCCGCAGACCGGCGCCTCCCTCTCGCTGGACGACAGCCTGTTCTTCTACAACCAGCCGCTCGCCGTGCTCCACGCGCCGGCCTTCTTCCACGTGGACCGGGAGCTCCCGCCGGAGCAGCGGCGCGGGTCATCGGCCCCGCCCCAACAGCGGCAGACGCCGCCCGGCCCCGGTCCCGTTGCCGTGGAAACCGCCACACCAACTCCGAGCGCCGTCCCCTCCCTGCTGGACCGGATTCCGGCGCCGAGCGGCGGCGAGGACGCGGCCGGGGGTCGGGAGGGTCCCTGTCCGGGGACGTCCGTCGCGCCATCGGCCTCCCCCGCCGGCGCCGCCTCCAGAGGGCACCACCTCCCGGAGTCCCTGTCGGTCCCGGGGACGCTGAACAAGGTGCGGGACAAGAGGCACTCCTGCTTGGGGCCCCTGCCCGGCCCGGGGCTGCAGGAGGTGGGCGGCGGCGGGGGGCCGTCTCCCCTGCCCCCCAAGGCCTGGTTCGTGTCTCTGGAGGGGAAGCCGGCGGCGGAGATCCACCGCGCCGTGTCGGACCAGCACAGGCGGCAGCGCCGGCCGGCGGAGAGCCGGGACACCAGCCTGGACTCGGGCGTGGACATGAGCGAGCTGAACCAGCCTGCCGGGCGCAGGGCGGCGCCCACGCTGGAGCGCGGCGCCACCTTCGTGAAGCGCAGTCAGCGGCCCTGAGGACCGCGCCCTGAGGACTGCGGTGAGTGGTCTGCGCTCTCACCCACCTCGGGGAGATTTTTTCCGGCTGGAAAACGCCACCGTGTTAATCAACGGGAGGTTGTCCCCCCCCCCAGACGAACCGCCGAAACGAAGACAAGTCGCTGCCGTCGGCTCGCCAGTCTCACAATCATCGGTGAGGACATCATTCTTTGTACATTGATAGTTTTTCTTTCGGTGTACACAGCAGCCACTCGCCCCGTGAAGCACAATATATATATATGGCGAGTTGACGTGGCGGTAATGACTCTGAACTCTCTGGGTTCAGAGTCCCAAGTCAGCCGGTTCTCCCAGCGTCACGTTCTCCCCTATTCTCCTTCTCCCAAGTGATCCTTCTGTGTCTGATGGCCGCCGCCGGCTGCTCTGTCAGCTGCGTGACCCGCAAAGGTCGCGTATCGCGGGCGCGTCTCCAAATGTCACAATGTCAAACACGTTAAGGCCACAGAGCGCCCGTCGGGACTTTGTTGCTGCGTTTTCCGGTCCGTTTCTGAGATGAGACTAGCTGAGGAGAAGCATGTGTGTTCATTCAGACGCCGTTTTCATGTCACACAGATCACCAGACTTTTGGTGACTTTTTCTCAGTGTCATGATAGCCGTTGCATAACCCGCAGATATGCAAGTTTTGAATAACGCCATAGCAATAATAATGATGACGAGGATGCATCGTGCATTTGTTTCAACATAAAAAAAAAACGTTTATTTACTTCGATTTACTGAATTGAGTTCTTTGATCGTACTGGGCCTGTGAGTGTCAGGAACGGTGTGAAAAGTTTAATGTAGGCATATATGAGGTCAACTCATTTACTTATCCAAAGCTCTGAACAGGGCTTTGTTAGCATCGATGCTAGCGTTAGCCTAGTCGTCTAATTTGAGCCAGTCTAAAATACTCAGGTCTCTTTTGTAAAGGACACTCCCAGTCTGAGCAAGAGTTACAAAGTGTTTTATAGATCAAAAAAGATATGAATGCACAATGTCTGAATATTTGTATTTCAATTGGTGTGTCTTTGTACTGTTATGAATTAGCACTTATCTCTCAGATGTTGGTTGGTACTAACGTCGTGTACTGACCTGCATGTATAAAACGCATATCCATGCGTTCTCGAGTGAGGACTCTTTCAGTGCTGTGCCTTGCCAGATCCCTTCAATCCCTTCAATTGTCCTCCCTTTGTATTTGCCTTCATCTTGAGAAATGTGTACTGCACTAAGACGTTATTTTTACATTGATATTTGTCTCTTAAGCGATTTACACACAATATTGATACCCTTGATTCTAATTTAATTTATTGTAATAACTTTTTTTAACTATTGTAATAAAAAGGTGTTGTATTTATCCAAACCAGTAATGATGAAAAATTGTGCATCCTGAATGAATTTTTTTTTTTAATGGACGTGGTTTTTTAATTTCTTCTAATTCATATTTGCATACCACTAGAGGGCGCCGCTGCACAAGCTTTTTCCTTGTTACGCTGAAGGTGCATGACTGATGTTCTCCGCAAATAAACGTACTGAGTTACTACTTAATACTATTGTGTTTCTGATAACATTAGAAATTGCACTCGTACAATATTATAATCTCTGTTCGGTCTCACATCACAGTGGCTGGTGCAGCTGTCGGCTAGAGAAGGCTTTATTTATATCCTACACAAGATCATCTGTTTTAGAAACTGTTGACTGATGTTGGTGAGTCACTTACATGTAGATCTGAGAGTTGTAAAGCAAGAGAGGCGACAAGAGCGAAAATTGGACTAACTGAACAACCAAATAAAGGTTCCCTCCCTCTGCCCCATCCCTGTGTTTCTCCACCTTTGAGGTGTGTTCAAGCACCTTTTGAATGACAGGCGCGACGGCCTCCTAAGCCAATCAGGGGACAGATGTCCTGATTGGTCAGCAAGGAGCCGGGAGCAGTCTAAAATCTAAATTGGCTAATTCAGAGACGGCAGGCGAAGTCATCTCAAAAACATATTCCCACAGTGCATGTCCCATACTAATAACTGACAGATGTATGATGGCTGTCTCCCCCCCCCCTCCAGAGACAAACCCCTAGCTACCCCACTGGACCAAAGGTTGACCAAACACAGGAGGAAGTAACGTAGAGGTATAACAAGAGGGGTATACTGATCGCATTCACTTTCCCCCTACGTCAGCACGAATTCTCGCTGTGAATTTAATGATCCGGCAAGTGCGTCAAACTGTTTCCACCCCCTCCCTACACAGACACACACACACACACACACACACACACACACACACACACACACACACACACACACACACACACACACACTGCTCTGGTTTCACAGTCACAGAGTTCCTTGGTCCAAAGCCATCAATGTCAATACTGCCCAAAATAAAAAGCCAATGTATTTCTATGATACATCCTTGTCTGAGGCAGTGACGCAAAAACACTGAAGCAACTCTCTTCAGACTGACCCACAGAAACATACTGCAATGGCCCTCCCTGTTGGGTAGAATCCCTCAAGAGACGAAACGACCAAGTGTTGTCAACTAAGTTTTGTGA
Organism: Urophycis tenuis; assembly: GCA_036785325.1. Taxonomy (NCBI): domain Eukaryota; kingdom Metazoa; phylum Chordata; class Actinopteri; order Gadiformes; family Phycidae; genus Urophycis; species Urophycis tenuis. Next base: position 12,725,669 of record JAXIVH010000010.1, on the reverse strand, counting down.
CTCAGTAGGCCTGTAGCCGTTTATAATGTATTGTAAATACTAGGCATATTCATATCTACTGCATTTAGAAGGGTAGAAGAAAAAAAACTAAACAAACTAATACACTCACACCAGCTGTCAGAGAGTTAACCCTGAGTGAACTGATGTGTGAACTGAATGTGATCTGTAATTTTAATTATGAGAATAACAATCAGTTGGGAGGAAGTTCAGCTGACCTATCCAATGTAGATCAACATCAACATGAATGTATTGTATAGCCTACTGGGTGAGTGTATACAACCTTTTACAAGTACATGGTGCACATTTTTCTCCCTGGGTTCAATTTACTTCTGGATGATTCTAGCATAATTAGGATAATAGGATAATATCCATTATGGATAGTATCCATTATCCACCATCCTATCATTCTGTCTGTCAGTCTGTCATTCCAGCTATCTTTCTGAGCACCATCTGGATTGCTTGAGGTGAAATGCACTGGCAGAAATAATGACATTTGATAAACTTATCGAATGGTTTAATATTTGACGGTTTACGCCACTCAATCTTCTTGAGGTAATTCAAGTTTCATACATAAATGCAGAAACTGTCAATATGGTTTCTATACCTTCAGTTACGCAACATCTAGTTCATTAGCAATAACCAGTTCACACCACAAGGAGGCACTGCACAGACGGAAACAACGGGCAACAAGTGGAGTTTTATAAATCAATTGACACTTTACACGTTTACAACTTTAGGATATGTCTAATTATGATTGTTGCTGAGTCATGTCCTCTGTCAGACCCACCAATAAAACCCTGTCCCAATACGGCGTGGTAAGTAGGTATGCTTCTTGTTGAGATTAGTTTCGAGCTTTTAATATTCAAATAGGCCTATATCAGTCATATACAACTATGCAGGCTTCATATTGCAAGTAAGTATTTATATCTAAGTATGCTCTCCAGGAACGGAGAGCTGTGAGGTATTCAATGCACTCGCACGCACAGTGAAATGACTGGGGATCTTTTATATAAATGAAAGATCATAAGATTTCAGGCTCATTTAGGGTCTTGTGCAGTTAAGTAGAGATTTGAATTGATATTTGTATCACGATCAATCCACAGCCCCACCATGTATCCCACCACACACATTTACATCTGAAATAAGGTACATACATCACTAACCCGCTGCCCTAGATAAAGTACACCTGCGGAACATAAACATACATTCGAAAGCCCATTGCTATCCAATGCACTTCGTAAAAACATGTTTACTTGCCGTTTCTGTGTCCCAGAAACTTGCCCCAGAAAAATACACGGCATGTTAGATCATAATTTAACCTAGTTTTTTTTTTTTTTTTTTTTTTTTTTTTCAGAAACCATGGGTTCGCGTTCTAAAACTGAACAGCAGTCACTTGACTGTTGTTGTTTTTGCCATTTCCAGAGCTTGGCACAGTGGGTCGCCCAGCTTCCTCCGAGCGAGAAGATCCTGGGTTCAATCCCCAGCAGGGGGGACATTTCTGTGTGGAGTTTTTATGTTCTCCATGGTTTCCACGTTGCCTCCAACACCACAAGACATACATGCTCGGTTAATACTCCTAAACAAGGCACTAGACCTTGAGCTAGTGACTGTAAATCACATGTTCTTGTGTAGAACGTTTATCGTACTTTCACGTGCAATAACAAATAAATGTGATTCTTTTAAGAAGCGGCTTTCTGTTCCTTTGCTATCGTTACCGTCACGCTATCCTGCATTTGCATCTCTCGCTGTGACAAAACAAGGACACTGCTGGCTCGACCGCCGCGCAAGGCAGCGTAACGCCACGGCACCGTGAAGGAAAACACTTGTTGCTACAAGACCAAACACTTTGTCCAGTGCACCCAAAACCCATCTCTGTGGTCTCAGATAAGCTTCCAAAAGACACCGACCAACCACTGTCAAAACAAGATTTTTTGGGGGTAAGCTTTAAAGGCTTCCTCGAGGTCGACCTCCCGTTGTCCCAGGCAGTGGGGGGGGCGACCCCTCTGTTGGCCCGTGTTTGGTGATTCTACCGCAGACGGCGTCCGCTGGCGTCTTCAGCACCTGGACGTCATGCCAGCGATAACGTCAGCCTAGCCGAGGGAACTACACAGAGCAGCTCATGCATGTGTGCCAGTATTCCTCTTCTCTGGCACACAGGGCCTGCCCGTGTTATGACCATGCCCTGGTTAAGGGGGTCGGATGGACTGGGGAAGCAGTCAGCTATTAGTGAGTGAAATGCCCAAGGGAGGGGAAAGTGAATGTGGGTGAGGGTTGAGAGCCTTGTGCTGTATGTTATTGTGTTGTTATGTTGATTTATGTGTTTTATGTTGGACCCCCTTGAAAACGAGATGGTTCATCTCAAGGGGCTATCCATTAATAACAATTTGTCACAATTGTTTCAAATTCACTGCATCTGCCTCTGCATGAGCCAATTCAGATTTTAGATCATACCCGTCTCTCATCTCACCTCTTCCCTGATTGGTTAGGGGAATCCATCTCGTCTGTCAACCACACATACCTGAATGCAACACTTCTCAACGGTGGAGGGAGAGAGCAGACTTTCTTGGGTTGTTTAGTGTTCAAATCTTTTGGACTCTTTTCTGCTCTCTCTCTCTCTCTCTCTCTCTCTCTCTCTCTCTCTCTCTCTCTCTCTCTCTCTCTCTCTCTCTCTCTCTCTCTCTCTCTCTCTCTCTCTCTCTCTACCTCTCCCTCTGTCTCTTTCCAATCAACCCTTCCTTCACAAGCTGGTACAGTTTGTTTTCACCACTGACAGATAAGACCGGACATCAATTTCGAGTTTCATTTCAAGTATAGAGCTTTATGTGACATCAATACAGGGACACCCTACAGCAGGACAACCCCGCACCTTGAGGGAGCCACCTATATCTCCCTGCCACCCTACCAACAGGGAAGGTTTTTTTCTTCCGGCATGCTACTGCTAACACTTGCCAAACAAAGTCCCATGTTGCAGCTCTAAGCCCGGTCCAAAGCAGACAGGCAAGCGTCTGCGAGGGGGAGGGGGAGGGGGAGGGGGTATCGCTCACACAGTCAAGATGCTGGGCTGTTGTCAACAACAACCGTTTGTGTCCACCGCCTTACGAGTGGAACTTGGCAGTGGAGCCGCTCTCCCCAGAGTGTGTGTGTGTGTGTGTTCTGTGAAAAGGTGGACACTGGGCAGCCTGCGTCTGTTGTACGCAACCATGGCGTCACCGGCCGACGACAGACCGTCGTCAAGACGTTCAGCCTTCAGCCAACGGATCTTCACGTCTCAGGGGGGGTGAGGGGGGGGGGGGGGGGGTTCGAGACATCATTATGACTCATCACACCGTCAGGGGACCGACGATTTGCGGGAATTGGCCGACCGCTAGTTTGAAAGTCGCCTGGTTGGTGGAGGAGGTGATATATGATAAGGTTGGCATGCCGTGCATCTCAAGGGCCAGGGCTTTGCGGGTGGCGCCCGCGTGTGTATCGGTGTGAGGAGCGCACTGGCAGAAGGACGTTTAGGGGGATTTTGAATGCGCGTCGGTTTCCCGTGCAGCGCGGCGGGAAGCGAAGTATGTCCCATATGCGTTGTGGTGCTTTAACACTGGTTCTAATAATGCCACTGTAGCTCCGAAACCCTCAACCCCCCCCCCCCCTCCGGCGCCCCCGAATAGCGCTGTAGGTTCAGATATAGCTAACAGCTAAATACGGCGCGGGTGGGTGGGTGGGTGCGTGAGGATTTCCCATGAGTCCGCCGGTCTCAGGTGTCATGTCACTTCCTTATTTTTACGACCGACCGTTGCCGGCAACGCTTGCCGGCCTTCCTGGGACGGGACACATGGATGCATTATAGCTCAGACAATGGAAGTGCAGCAATTTCTCTGGCTGGCAAACAGACGGGATACAACACATAGGTGTTGTACTGGGAGTTCAAACCAAGCTGACAAGCTTAGATGAAGTTGCCGTTTATTTATGCTTGTGTTTTTGTTTCATCAGGTCCAGAACCACATTGAACTTGAACACTGATCGATGATTATTATTATTATTTGTATTATACAACACATTAAATTACATAAAAATAACAAAGAAAGATGAAGAAACAAAACTAGCTAGCCTCTCTGTTCAGAGGTGTCTCCGTGTGGTGGTGAGACAACAGCGGTTGGAGCCGCTGCTATCTCACCAATGGGTCCTTATCACGGATGGGCCTCTGTGCACCAACCGATTGCAAAGTCGGAGGATCCACTTCCTGGTTTAGCACTGGATGCGTCAAGATGCTGGAATGTAAGGTCAGCGTCTTGAAGACAACTGTCCCCCTGGCCACGGTCCAGGATGTCTGGCAGTAATGACATGTTGTCCAGGAACTTGGCACACTGCCTCGGCCAGGGAGACCGTAAATACATGGAGTAGACATGCTTTACTACGCCATTATACTGCACTATTAGGCCCTGCTATACAATACAAATAACTATGCTATGCTACGCTACTCTATATGCTATACTACACCTTTACAATGTAGTCCTGCTACACTACACTTTAGGCCTGCTGTACTGTCGCCCCGACTATGCTAAACTAGCATAGCATATGCTTGTCATTTCTTTACTTTACTAAAAGTAAAAAAAGGCAGTTGACAGTTCAAGTAAAGTTTTGGAGTTGTGTGTGTGCCTGGGAAACCCTTTGAGACCGTTGCTTCGATGAAGGGCTTTTCAAATGATATGGCCTCGACTCGACACATTTTCTGCTATGTCGTTTGAATTCTAACTCAATAAAAAGCAACCGATCCATAATCGTTTTCTTCTCTTCTTTAGTTGTGTTTGACAGTTTACTGAACCACCCTGCACATATTCAGCACAAACCCTGTTTGAAGTCATAGGAATCCGTTCCCATTTCTCATGCACAACGTCCACTGCCTTTCATCTCTGATTTCAAGATTTTTCGTTTACGGGAAAACGGGATTATGAACTGCTGCAAACAATAAAACACCAAACACATGTGCTGCAGAAACAGCGTGATCAAAGATGGCCGCTTTTCAATCTCTACGACCCCTTAACAAACGCCACTCCGATTTACAACCTCTGATTAGTCGGTTGCTGGTCAGCCTCTCGTTTGTATTAGTGCACCTCTCTTGGGGCTGTGGTGGCTGTTGCTTATTTGGCTGGGATTGGCAAACAGAGAACAGCTGCATTTCATGCTGCGCTCTGATGCGTGTCACCTTGACCACTCCAGGGACCCCAAAACCCCTGTCTGTCTCTCTCTCTCTCTGCTTGTTTTTGCCTGTCTGCTGTCTCTCCCTATGTCTGTCTCTCTCTCTCTCTCTCTCTGTCCATCTGTCTCTGTCCGTCTGCTGTCTCTCTCTATGTCTGCCTCCCCCTCGCTGTCCCCCCGTCTGTCTGCTTTCTCTAGCTGTCTATCTCCCTGCCTGTCTGTCTGCCTCCCCCTCGCTGTCTGTCTGCCTCTGTCTCTGTCTGTCCAGGGTGGTCTCTGCCCCCCACCCCCCCTGCTGTAAGGGAAGCACCTTTCATCACCTGGACACATTTTGAGATGTTTTATTCCATCGTCTCTGTAGAAAAAGTTTTGAGCAGGGAAAGTAGATTTGTTTTTGCCCGGAAAATGTCAAGAATGTATGGATGGGGTTGGAGTCCGGTTGCTCTGCTATGCGACGCTATGGTATGCTATGCTCTGCTGTCATACTATGCTATGCTCTACTACGCCAAACAACACTATGCGCTGCGATGTTATATTATACTTCACTATTCGTTATGCCGTACTATGCTACACTATACTATATTATACTACACTACACTACACTGTACTGTACTTCGCTCGGCCTATACTATAAATATGTTTTGTTCTGACATGTCATGGGAACCAAATTTCCTTCCTAGGATTCATACAGCCAAGTTTGTCCAAGCTGAAAATTATCCCACAGCTGTGTGAGAGAGAGAGAGAGAGAGAGAGAGAGAGAGAGAGAGAGAGAGAGAGAGAGAGAGAGAGAGAGAGAGAGTGAGAGCGCGGTTGAGGCGCAGTGGTGCGTGGAGTAAACGCCTTGCAGGTCAAGCCAAGGCCAACCAAGTTTAGGTTCCCTGACTTTCCTATGGTGGTCGGGCAGCACAGAGAACCCTCGCCTCCCCTCGTGGAACAAGTGCACAAGTCCCTGCCTTCCCAGCAGGGCCTCCGCTGTGCAAACAAGAGCAAGTGCACCTGCACCACAACCACCAGGCTCTACTGGGACATCATGCTGGCCTCGCTGGGTTTGTACATCATCATGGAGTGGAAATGATGAGACACAGAAAAGGGGGATTTCTGGGTTATCAGAATACATCGTACATAAAATATAATTCAAGATTCAAGATTCAAAGTGTTTATTGTCATGTACAGCAGGGAAAGCAAGCTTCTCTGTGCAATGAAATTATTTCATTGCTGTCTACACTGACGGGTTAAATATAAAAGAGACGGATACGTACAATATATATATATATATATATATATATATATATATATATATATATATATACAGTATATACAGTACAATAAAAACAGTGGCACGGAAAACAAGAGGTACATGCAATGAACAGGTAGGGGTTAGGGCATCTTTCATCAGGACGCTATAGATTAGGCTGTGGATATGGGGGGATCGAACCCAGAACCTTTCAGGTGAGGTCCTCACTATCTTTCCCCTCATCGTACTGAAAGCAATAATAATCATTGTATCGCTTCACTCGATGTATGACCTGGAAATGGAGACCAAGTGCTCCCCACCCTGAGGTTTATTTGCTATCCAGAAATCTAACGGGCCCTCTCGGCTCTGGAAATACAAGAAATTAGCCCCGTACCCTCCAGTCACAGCCGTGATGTTGGTGGGGTGAATTGTGAATTAGTGCCTGCACAAACACACACACACACACACACGCACAAACACACACACACACACACACACACACACACACACACAGATAATGGCCGTGTGTACGTGCCTAGATCGGTGCCCATGCAACCACCCCTCACACACACACACACACACACACACACCCACGCACACACACACACACACGCACGCACACATACACACACGCAAACACACACATACACACACACACACACACACACACACACACACACACACACACACACACACACACAAGCCCCTCGCAATCTGTAAATGGATTTAATGGCAGCCAGAAACACAATTGCAAATGTCAGTTTCATTGAACCAAATAATGCTGTTAGGGGTTGAGGCATGAGGTCGTAAAGATGGCTCTGTCTGCGCCAGAGCAGCCATCTGGGAGATAGCACATCGCTAAATCATCTTAACTTTCCCACCCCCAAACAAATACAAAAATCACACACACACACACACACACACACACACACACACACACACACGTCCCTAGAATCTCCCATGGTGGCCACCAGGGCATTGCGTAGTTATATAAAGTTTGTACTTGAATAATTTGTGTTTATATAATTTCTCTCGCCATGTCTGGAAAATTATATTCATTCGTCTCCTGCCAGAGGGGAGTAGCCCCCGGAGGGATGGATTCCTTGAAGATGTCTGCCCTGCTAATGGACAAGGGGTACGTAGCGACTAGCTAGGGGAAGGGCCTTGTTGTACCTGAGTGGCTATTGTGGGCTGCTGCAGGCAGCAGTACCTGAGCTAGGTGAGCCAGTTTGAATGGCAAGGATGCTGTGGTAAAAAGTACAAAACACAAAAATCTCTGGCAGCATTGCATACGAAAATGGTGGTCAGTTTTTGAACCGAAATTATGACGAATTTGGCAGAACTTACATTGCGCAGCACAGAATACCTATCAGGGGTAGCGTTCCTATGAGGGGAAGATTTGAACCTGCTGCACCCCCATTGTAATGGTAAGCGAGAGGGATGGCAGCTGGAGTTTTCGTGTTTATTTTCAGAAGCTTAACTCTGCTCTTCACAAGGATGCATTTCCCTTCCCCAGGGTTGAGGAGACACTTACGCCCCTCACTAAAGCAAAACGGTTCACCACAATGGACTTGGCCAGTGGTAGCAGTGCACAGCCAGCCACTGCAGGAGTGGGCATTGTTCTGCAAAACCTGTCAGAGACGGGCTTGAACAAACCACTGGCTTGTTGCTGCAGTTTTCTGCAGCAAAGCACGTGAAGAGGGAACAACACACATTACTGTTGTATTTGACTGTCGTTCAATAAATTGTTATTCATTTTAAACTCTCGTCACTGTCTCTTCCTGAGTATTTGCTACACTTCTTCTTGAAATGGATTAAAATAGATAAACCCTAACTGGCATTGTCATATAAACAGTATACTAGCCAACCTGACGTATACACACACACAAGATAGTATCATATATCTTTGTAAAGGTAGTTTCAAGACAATATTGTAGCATGTAAGTCGTCCCTATCAGTATTTGGCATGGCGTCGCTACCCTGTTGCTTCTGTTGGGGTTTGATTTCTCGTTCCGGTTCATGTTGTCATGTTCCATTATTCATGTTGTCATGGCCTCCATAAATAGTAGATTTCATTCTTCAGATATCCTGTGATTTGTCTTGGCTATTAAATTACAGATGAAAAAATGCTTCCCTCTGTGACCTTGTATACTGTGCAGCAAACACCGTTTGAAACTTGATACAAACATGATATGATTTCCAACATTGCAACAAAGGCATTACAACTTTGTTCTTCATTATAAATTTTATACTTATATATATTTTATATATATTTTATATTCAATGCGTGTCAAATTTTCATGTCAAAAATATTCCCTGCAAACAGAACTATTTGGAGTTTCTCTTGGGTAAATCGAATGATGTTTTTCCTCCTCTGTTATACTGATGTTTGCCTGTGTTATCTCTGGTGGGGCAGCAGCTATTACAGAGAGAGATACACCCCCCCCCCCCCCACCCCCCCCCCCCCCCCCCCCCCCCCCCCTCCCCCCCCCACACACACACACACACGTGGATTCTGGCACATGCAGATGTGGTGAATGTTGAAGGAAGGAAGCCATTTTGGGTCATATCAGGGCATCTTCGTAAAACAATCCAACTTAAAAAAGGGCCTGCTTCATTTTTTTTCTCGATAAAACAAGGAAATGTATGCTGTATGAAATGTGAAATGTATAACCCAAAAATAACAGACGTTTGTGTGGAAGCAAGTGTGAACATAAAGTCAGTAAAAGCACGTGTTGGCTCGATAAGTAACCAATCACAGTTTGTTCCCTGGACGCCACAGCAATAACCTGGAGCTGTGAACAGCGTTGATGTTCGGCTAATGTCCTCTGGGTGCCAAGCAGAGAGAGACTATGCAGGTTCAGGATGTTATTTTCTTTTTTTATGTTCAATATTTTTCATGTCAGCAGCCGAGTGTTTCCCACAGGCCGGGGCTGAAGTCAGATCTATACTGAGCCATATGTTTAAACATCCCCTTCTGCTTCTCATACACCACCCCCACCCCGCGCAAACCCCACACTCTCCACCCTGCCAACCTCCTGGTCTCTGGGGGAATCCTGCTTTTTTTTTTTTTTACAGAATTTACTTTTTATGACTTTTACAAATGGAGCCACCATCTTGTTCCGGTTGAGTCGGCTCACATTTTTGACGCCCTGTGAAATATAATTGGGAAGATAAACAGGTCAAATGTGATGAATAATCTTCATTTCGGTTGGTGAGTTATGAGGACCTCTTGGTCAGATGTACCTCTTAGTCAAGTTTGAAAGAAAAGGGAAATACCTTTATGCGAGAGAGAGAACTATCGGGAAGGAAAAAGTGCCGAACCAGAATTAGAATAATTTCCACGAATGGCCCACTTTCGTTTCCGAGTTCCCGTTGCTCCATCATGTTGTGAACGCCGCGGGGAGAAACTGCAGTGCACTCATTTTTTTTTTTTTTCTCTAAAACGGGGGGGCCCAACAGGAAGGGACACGGCGGCAGTTCAACCAACACATGTGAGGAGGTCAGCGCGCGTTGTCGTCTGTGACTACGCTTCCTGACCCCACCGCTTCGCCGTGCTTTTACTTTCTGCGCGACTCAGGCGAGCGGCACATCTGCTCTCAGCACGTGCCAGTCGACGAAGACCACGAGGAAGCCTATCAGTATGGTGACTTAACACCTGGTTAGTGAGAACAGCAACAACGCAACCAGCAGTGGTTCCTGTTTTGTTGGGGTGGCTGGTGTCTGTGGAGGATTCCTGTGGAAACATCTGGATTTGATCCCGTAGTATTTGCTGGTCGGTTCACAGTTCATCGTGACCTCTCTGCAATAGTATACTCGGTGTTGTGCGAATCCATGGCTGGGATAGCAACACAGCATATTGTTGTGCTTAAGCTGTTCTTAGATATATTTACAGCGAGGTGCTTGGGAAAATGCTGGTGTATTGTATTAGCTATCAAATCCTCGAGAAAAAAATAATGTTATTGTCAAAATATATCCAGCAATTTTGCTATAGTTCCACTTTTGGACGGTGACTATCTGATCCAAAAGACTGTATCTAAGTACCGGCATTTCTCAGTGGTATACATTGTAAATGAGTGCAGCTCTGGGAGATCTTGAGGGACTCTGGAACGGAGCGACCACCGCCGGTGTCGCGGCCCAGGCCCTAATTACCCCGATAACGCGCAGACAGACGGCTCCAACGCGGCTTCCTTCCTCTACTTATCGCACCCTCCGCTAATTAGTTCTGAAAATGTCGCCACACAATGGTGTTTTCTCTCGTTGTTGTCCTTTTCCCTGTTTTTTTTTTGTTTTTTTTTTGTTCTTTTGCCATCAAAATCATCAGAGAAGGAAGCAAGGAAGAAAAAAGGGAAAAACAGGCCGAAATTCGAAGCCATGGTTCGGGTTAGATTCGCTGAAAAGTCGCTTTTTCTCTTTTTTTTTTTCAAGAGAAACCATTTCCATCTCCTACATTCCTGCAGTTTCCTGTGCTCTAAAAAGAACACGGGCAAATGTTTACCCATTACTCATTTCGACTGTAATTCCCTCTGTTGAAAAAAAAGAAAAAAACAGAAAAGAAAAGCTGGGAGCAGAGAGGGGCACCGGGCTGCCTCTGTCACCGCAGGACCAGAACAGGAAGGTCGTGATGTTCAACATTCTCTGTTTCTATTGTTGCTTTGAAACAATAGAGGAGATTTGGTTTGGATGGGTCTGGTCTTGCATGATACGGGCCATGGTCAAGAGGGTAGGATAAGTGGAGTGGTGAGCGGTGTTCCAGCAAAATAACCCGAACTGTAAGTCACTTTGGAAACAAAAAGGTAACCCAATTGTAAATAGCAGTAGTCATGGTCCTGTCTGCTATGAACCCTTAACCTGTGTACTCACTAAAAAAATCTAGCATGCTACGCTATGCTATGCTACAATGTAGCTCTTCTTAGAGGTGTCACTGGAATTAAACAGATTTCTGGTGCAAGTTTTTGGAAAGTCCACTGTCTCCAAATGTCATGAGTTTGAAACTAAATGACTGGATTATTGTTATCCCGTTGATGGAAGAAAACATAAAAATACACCATTTCTGGATGAATCTGAATCCAAGTAGGCTATTGACCGTGACCAAATGCCGAGGCAACTGTGAATATTATCTGTGTGTGTGTGTGTGTGTGTGTGTGGTGGGTTAGGTTATATTTAGAAAATGTTTCCATAGCTTTTCCTGCATTCCGGAACATCTGTGTCTTCAGTAATCACGGCTGCACCTGCTGCTCCACTTGGTGGAGGAAGCTGGATGTTGTGGTCTCGGCCTACTCTCGAGAAAATAATGATTCGATTATGATTCTATAAATCTTCGTTATCAACTATACTCGTTTCCTGTTGTTGTACTCAAAGTCCCCCCCCCCCCCGCTTTAAAATAAATGAAAAAAATTCATAATTCTACAATTTGTCCAACGTTATAGTTGGCAAGGTAGTAAGGTAGTAAGTCCAAATCTGTTTAACCCCTTTCAAACAGAATGCCCCTCAAAGTGCTTCACAACCACATGATTAATGCTTAATATAAAAAGGATGACAAGCTAAGAAAGCAATAACAAAAAATAATCCCCAAATTAAAAAAAGTATACATTGTGAAGTGGTTGTAGATTGCTGCTTGATATATTTAGCCTGGTTCAGCTTGACATGATGTGATATGTAAATAAGCAACGCTGACAGGCCGAGGGCGGTTGGCTAAGCCGGCTAGCCACAGCTGTAAGCATCGTCCGGGGCGCATTTTTCCGACATTTCATAACCAGGATAATGGATTTTCGCCCTAAGACTCTGTGGTTTCCCGTGACAACCGTGCAGGAACTGAGATGGAAGGCAGCCAAGCACACACATCTGGAAGGCCCTCTCCCCGAGGTCAAAGGTTGAACGGTGAACACTCCAGGAGGCTGGCCGATGGCCAGGGAAAGGAGGCCTTCCGGGGGTTTCATTCAAAAACACACATCCTCTTCATCGCCATGGCGATTGGCGCTCACTTGTAGCGCTAATAACTTCTGATAACTTCAATCACAGACGCATTTTGGGCGCTTTCTAATTTCTTATATGTTTTATGTCCTCGTATGTATCTCTCGCTATTGAACAACACATTGCAAATGGCGTTGTTGTGTTATTCAACACGGATAGCGTTTGTTTACCTTTTGCGCTTATTTCATTTTGAAATGAAATGTCGCATTTGGAACCATATAGGGTCATAGAGTAAGCCTTTCACTGCAGAAAGGCTCACGATGTTATATTGCTGAAGCACTGCCTAACATACAAAACACATCCTCTGGGCACCAACATCAATCTGTCCACAAATCTGCACAGCAATATTATTTTTCCTTGAAATAACAACTAAGCAATCCTCCAGATATAGGGAAGGAAAATGAAGAATCTCTTTGGTGAGATTCTTATATGTCTGTATTTTCTTAAACCGAAGAAAAGAAAAATCAATTTTAACGAAAATCCATTCTTTGGACAGAATGGATTTTCTTTAAAATTGATTTTTTTTTTCTTGACAGAAGTTGTCTTTTTTATTATTATGAATTCCACTCACACAATGGTCACAACAATGACTTTGTACATTTGTAGGATACTGAATGATGTTCATTTGCCACAGAAACCACCCCTTGGCCCCAACCAAATCAAACTATACCTAATCTTAACAAACACACACACACACACACACACACATTGCCACTCGCATAATGTATCATACTGCATATAATACTATTAACAAATTACTTATTCAGCAGGTCCATTTATCCAAAGGGACTTACAGATACAGCTCATAGAGGAGCGAGAAGGGGTTGTCTTGCTCAAGGATCACTAACAGGTAGACTTTCAGATATTGCGGATCAAACCTCAGGTCTTCAGAATCAAACACCCTAGCCACTGGACTATCCCCGCACTGTCATAATGCATAGCAATAATGGTCCAGTGTACCGCTCATACAATTACAATCAAACTAGGCATTATTTCATAATACACATTGGAACCAGGCGGGTGGGCGGCAGTAGCTCAGTGGGTAGAGCGGGCAGACAGAGCGGGTCGTCCACTCACTGTAGGGTCAGCGGTTCGATCCCCTTGATCCCCCTCCTCCAACTGTCCACATGTGGAACCCCACAAATGTACTGATTGTACGTCGCTTTGGACAAAAGCTTCTGCTGAATGTCGCCTTTAACCTTTAACTAGCAGTGTGGGGACATCCAGCGTTAAGAACCAAGAAGACAAAAACTAATGTTTGCTGGCCCTGATGAGGTGAAGACAGAGCCGACTGCCCCCCAGGTTGTATGGGGTTGTGTCCACACAGCTGTTTGAGCCGCTCGCTGGTTTTAATACAATCCTAATGAAAGCATGTGGCTAAGCTGCCCTGCACAATGACCTGTCTATCATTTCCACTTGACCCCCCCCTTTCAGAGGTATGAACACAGAAATAGCCTCAGCTCACCCTGAGATTTTCCAAGACACCAAGCCAAAATGTTCAATGTGAATTTCACACACGCACAAGAAATGCATCTTCACAGGATGCACGTGCCATCTATGTGGCATAAGCGACACACACACACACACACAAACACGCACACGCACATGCACACACACACGTACATGCACACGCACACATACACACACACACACAGATAGAAAGACAGAAAGACACACACATACACTGACACAAAAATCCATATACACACACACACACACACACACACACACACACACACATACAGTCACTCACTCACTCACTCACTCACTCACTCACTCACTCACTCACCTACTTACTCATTCACCTCCACACACACACACACACACACACACACACACACACACACACACACACACACACACACACACACACACACACACACACACAGATAGACACACACTTACACACAGGTAGACACACATTCACACAGACAAGCCATACACAGACAGACACTAAAACCCCAAGTACACCACCACAGCACACAATCACACGCACACACATACACACACAGACACAAACACACAAAACTGCACACACACACACGCACGCACGCACACACGCACGCACACACACACACACACACACATTTGCCCACCACAGGCTTTTGAACCCATCAAAAGGCCCTCTACCCATCTCCATGTGCCCTCATGCTGCTCAGCTCTGCTGTGGGCTCCTACTCTATAATAGGAAACACTTAGAGTCCCTAAAACAGCCCTCGGCTCCACTCATTACTCTCAGAGTTGCTTCAACTGCACCCCAAAGCTTCTGCAAGTCCCCATAGCACACTAGACCAAGTTGCTGCAGATGCAAGCTTTAAAGTACACTAATGCTCACAGCTTCCCTTCCAAACTCCCCCAGTCAAGGCTATACTATCAGCAGGGGGAAAACATTACATTCAGATGGAGAGGGCAGTGCTGTTAGCGCGACTTTCTTTGGGGGGGGTTTAATTAGGTATGTGCAGCCACGTTCTGAAAGATTGTAGCGTGTATCATTAGCTTGACGCCAAATACAAGGGCCTTACATAACCAGAATGGTGCAAAAAATTCAACTGAGCTACACTTGGCACACACTGAGCCTCGCACACCATCGGCCATGTTGGAAACTACAGCAAACATGCTGTCCCCAGAAAGGAGGCCGTGTGTGGACAGTATAGTGGCTAGGGTGTTCTGACACCCAGCCACATTCCTCCAAAAGGTACAGGGATTCGATCCCTGATAGCCTCTAGCCTAATGTGAGGACATCATTGAGGATGACGGCCTAACCCTTCACCTGCTCATTATGGGAATGTATCTGAAGTCCCTCCAAGTCTCTATGGGTAAAAGCCCTTCGTAAAATCCACCCTCTGTTTAATATTCGGCTGGATCAGACATGCACTCACCTACTTAGATATGAACAGTTCGGGAGCGAGGACAGAGGGAATGAGGCCACCCAATAAAAGCACATTTGCACATACCAGAGCCGACAGGGCATACTCTGAGAATATACACAGGACACCTCTGGGGTATTTCCCCACTGTAGCCTCCTATAACCATCCAGCTTCCTGTTTCCTGTCTCCCACTTCGTACTGCGTTGCCGTGTGTGCGTGTGAGTGTGTGTGTTTGTGTGTGTGTGTACATGCATATGTGTGTGTTTGTGTGTGTGTGTATGTGTGTGTGTGTATGTCTGTATGTGTGTGTGTGTGTGTGCATTTGTGTGTGTGTGTGTGTGTGTGTGTGTGTGTGTGTGTGTGTGTGTGTATGTATGTGTGTGTGTGTGTGAGTGTGTGTGTGTGTGTGAGTGTGTGTGTGTGTGTGTGTGTGTGTGTGTATGTGTGTGCATGCCTGTGTGTGTACGTGTGTGTGTGTGTGTGTGTGTGTGTGTGTGTATGTGTGTGCATGCCTGTGTGTGTGTGTGTGTGTGTGTATGTATGTGTGTGTTCATGCCTGTGTGTGTGTGTGTGTGTGTGTGTGTGTGTGTGTGTGTGTGTGTGTGTGCATGCCTGTGTGTGTGTGTGTGTGTGTGTGCGTGTGTGTGTGTGTATGTGTGTGCATGCCTGTGTGTGTGTGTTTGTTTTGTGGGAGGATGCCGTGGTTATGCCCCACGGCAAGTCTTCAGCCCGGACACGGACACGTCCCGTCCAGGTAGCTGTCAGCCTGGTGGCCAGCCCCAGGGGCCAGGTGTGTGATGGAGGAGGAGGCTGCCAGGGTACCACTGTGTCACCGGGGGCCCAACATGCATCTTCAGCAGCAATGGATGGAAAAATGAAAGGAGAGGAAATAATAGACATGCGTATTGTTTAGCTATTGTCATGTGCAGGGAATATAGAAACAAGAATAAGCAAAAACATAAACAAATTGCAACAAAGTTCATATATGCAGCATGTATACATATATAATTTTGTACAATGACTATATAACTATATAACTTTACATTTATGTTTACATTTAGGGCATTTAGCAGACGCTTTTATCCAAAGTGACTTACAAAGAGTACATTTGTCATAAGAAGGTGAAACATTTAATTGCTGCTAATGATAATTCATAATTATTAATAATGCTAATAATAATGGTAACGAAAGTCACCAGAACAAGCATTTCAATTGCTATATTAACCATTGCTAGTATACAACATCTCTGACTAAGTGCCAAGTTACAAAGAGCGATCAAAGTGCCAAATTACAAAGAGTGATTAAAGTGCTGAGACGTACAACAAATAAGAGCATGAGGGTAGGGTTATGTAGGGTTCAGGTGAAATCTGAACAAACTTCATATATATCTTTCTACATATATTGTACAACTTGTACAAGGTATCTAGGATTTTATACTACTGTGTTCAAGACAACTCGGAACTCAAGCTCTGACTTGAGTTCTGGTTGCCCAACTCGGAATTGGTCGTAAATACAGCTATCAATTCAGAATTCCACCTGGGCCGACAGTCACAACATCAAACATGGCGGCCTCCATCAGTTTGTTGATATTTTAACACAATAATGCAACATGTGTATTATCCTATATATGCTCTGATTTGAGCAATATGTGGAATTTAACAGCTCATTTACAAATTAGATTAGCTAGCCAGTGTTCAACTCCTCTCTTCTCAATGTTATTTTTTTCCCAAAAGAAGTTCAAATTGCTGCTGCATATATTTTTTGTATTCATGAGTGAGTCACAATTTGGTAAACATCTTCCCCGCATGCATGTTCTGAATTTTGAGTTCTGACCAAACATGACATTTATTCAATTTGACATAAAAAATACACCTGTGCACATCTTTGATAGCTTTTCCTTGCATTTCATCATCATCATCATCATCATCATCATACAACATTATCCATGTC
This sequence comes from Urophycis tenuis, assembly GCA_036785325.1. Lineage (NCBI taxonomy): Eukaryota > Metazoa > Chordata > Actinopteri > Gadiformes > Phycidae > Urophycis > Urophycis tenuis. The sequence continues at coordinate 12,708,461 of JAXIVH010000010.1, read as the reverse complement.
ACCACCCTCTCTCTCTCTCTCTCTCTCTCTCTCTCTCTCTCTCTCTCTCTCTCTCTCTCTCTCTCTCTTGGTGTGTCCACACCCTACAGCTTTAAAAGCCCCTAGAGAGTGTGTGTGTTTGTGCGTGTGTGTCTGTTTAAGTGTCTTAGCCTCGATGGCCCCTTGCATGCGTTTTGTAAGACTGTTTGTATTTTTCCTTCTTCGTGTCTCGCCCATTTCACCATTCAAAGGTCATTCGGTTAACACAAGAGTTACACTCACTTCCTTCTCTCAACTCTGTTTTTCGCAAAAAAAATACTGGCCCTGTGACGATGTTTCAGGCGAATATGCAGAAAACAAATGTATTTAGATTTATAAATATTACAGGAACACATTTGAACTTCTGACCATTACTTCAACAATGACAATAATCAGTTCAACCCAATACTTTAATAAAATCTTACATCTTAGGGAAATGCATTCTGTCTCCTTCAATTGTATATCCCTTAACATTCTTATACTGTATTTGCCTCACACTCACACTAGGAATGTTTTGTTTGACTTGCTCTCTGAAAGTGTGACTGATGCTTGTTGGTGTGGAAAAAAACATGCTGGTATGCAGACCATTCAGTCTATGTCAAGGCCTCCATAATCTGAAAGAATGTATTTTGGCATTCGCCAAATCTTTCCTGTCTCTTAGTTTGCTTCACCTGATGCTGATGTTTTATTTAGTGTTACCAATAAGGTGCATGTCCTTTGTATATGTGTGTGTGTGTGTGTGTGTGTGTGTGTGTGTGTGTGTGTGTGTGTGTGTGTGTGTGTGCGAGTGTGTGTGTTTGGGTACAGAATGTTGATCGAGTCACCTCCATTAGATTGGAGGGGGTCAGGGGTCAATTTACCCCTTTGTGGTGTTTGGCATGGAGCCTGGTGTTGGGAAGGAAACAGGGAACTTTCACCATCCACCTTTTTCTGCCCCCCCCCCCCCCCCCCAACCATCCTCCCCCTTACGCCCCCCTCCCCCTACTCACCTTGACTGGCCCCAGCTTGAGGGGCTGTAAAGGGAGAAACAATGACAGGAAGTGGGGGAGGATTTGGTTGAAACAACAGTCAGAGTGTTGCAGTGCGTCTGCTTTTAAAAGAAGAGGAGCAACATTCAGAGAGTCCTTTTTACAACAGCGAGCACCTCATGAAGTGACCCAAAAGTCCTGTGCACACCTCCAGCAAAGTACATTATTTAGTACATATATAGTACATTATTTATTTACATATTTGTTTTAATCTAAACTGAAAGGGGGATCTGGATACGGCCACAACATCACTGGCACTAAAAGCACTGTATTATAAGAATATTGGTTGAATTAGTTGCACTGTTTTGGAGCGAGACAGCTGCATCATTTCACAGTAACAGCCAATTCAATTTCAACATCACACTACTTTGGTGCGACCGTAGCAGTCAGACACGTACAGGCGCAAACAGTGGTTAGGCTGACATGGCTTAGGAATACAAACGGTTTAGCCCGGGATATAGCCTGACATCATTTTATTCTAATCCAAAATATGACATATTTTAAATATTACTAAATATATTCAAATGTTATCTATTCATTCTGACCCATAAGCAATTTGAGGTGTTAACAGATTCAATATTACAATTTTCCTCAATTCTCCTTTCAATCTGTAGCATTATTATTAGCCATTATTGGCACAAAAACATTCACGTTGGAGACTCAACGCACGATCATGCCTCATGATGCACGTTGCTGTTGCATATGACGTAGCTCTACACCCTTGAGAATCGCAGACGTCATTGAGCATGTCATTCCCGAGCGTTGTGTAACGCAGAAATTTGAATCCGGTACAAAATGTGTCGCTTTTTTTCGATTTTCAAGCGTCATTTAATTACACATTGATGAATCGTTGAGAAACGTACGTCCAACCGTCTGTGCGGTGAGAATTGCACCATAGAGGGCGGCTGCACTGCTCCTGAAACATCTCAGTTGGAGCGCTGCTCATTTGTGGGTGGTGCTGCTCTGGTCCCCTTCTCAAAATGCAGTCGTGTTTTGTGAGTGATTTCTATTTCCATTGAACTGGATGTCAGTGAAGTGGGCTTGCAGGTCGCGTTAGTCATTGTTGTTGCTGCTGAGTCACCAGGGAGCCCCATGGCCGGCGGACAAAATGGCTCTCGTTTGAAATACTTTGTTTTTACATAATCCACGTTGATGATGCAATCTTGGAATAAATAAACGTACTCTGCTGAAACAATTCATGTTTTGTACAAACTACATTGAGTCTAGGCGAGTCTACGATTTCCAAACTGCAGGCCCTTGAGAAAGTTTCCAAACCTTACCTGCTCCTTATAATGACCTGTTTCTTTAGTCACTGTCTAATCCTTACCTGTTCCTTAATGACCTGTCTCTGTATTCACTGTCCAACCCCTGTCTGCTTCTTAATGACCTGTCTCTGTAGTCACTGTCTAATCCTTACCTGTTCCTTAATGACATATCTCTGTATTCACTGTCTAACCTATACTTGCAATTGTCTTTGTATTAATTGTTGTATTAATTAATAAATGATGCATTTGGTTGGTATCTTGTTACATTGCAGGGTGCAATTTTTCAAACAGTACTTTTGTTAAACAACACAGCAGCACACACACTGCATTATCATTTCATGCCTGATTACATAATTACCATAAAGAATCCCCTTGAAGGGGTTTATTTTGCACTAATGACTGGATTGCTGCACATTATTCCACTTAGTACATGGCTACTTACTAAATAATTCAATGTTTCTATATAAAATATAACAACAACATATATCTATCTAACATATATCAATAGCCATTTAGATACCATGTGTCCAGCAGGAAATCTCATTTATGAATCACAACAAATGCATTCAAAATGACTTATGAGCGTCTGCAGTTGTTCAGAGGCTGTTTAGAGTTTGCTCTCTTCGTCTCCTATTTGTCCAACGTCTACCATCATTAAGCTAATGTGTTGTTCCAGGACTCTAGTGGAAGCAGGATGTGGATGGCAGGGTGTGGTCCCTTGGAAGAAGACAGATTCAAAAGGCACTCCCTGGTCTCTGGGTGATTGCTGTGATGTGCTATTTGTAATGAGCATGAGGAATGAGAGAAAGATCTTATTTATCTTCCTCTGACTGGTTGAAACCAGACGTTGTTTGTTTTTAACCCCATGCAACACATGTAGATTCCTTGACGGAGTTTAACATCTTAGATGTTAATGCTGTTAACATGTTAATAGATGTTGTGCTTATAAGTCCATGTCAATACATCACGTCCTGTCAGAGAAACCTCATATTAAACAAGCCAACAGTCTTCCACTGTAAAAGGAGGTCTGACAGTAGTCACTATGCATGAGTCAGAACATATTCAGCACTTCCAAGCAACTGGCCCTTAAAAAGTAGATGTGGATAAGGAAACATAACAAGCTTTTCTAGTGCTAATATTTAGAGATAATCCGATGGAAGTTCTGTTTTAGTTTCAATGAGGAGGGAAAAGTGCGTCACAAGTCAATCCAAACAACCAAAGAAAATCATCAAAGCCCATCTTTTTGACCAACTTCATTAGTTTAAGAAGTCCCCTGTTAGATCATCATTAGATCATCATTACCATTTAGGCCTACATTACCCTTCTTTGTGGCTTGATAATCAATTGATGGACAGCCACGGAGCAATGAACCATACTACTGCTCACATTAGTGACCACATAATTGTAATCCATAAATCCATAAATACCGTATAAACGGTATTATTTAGCATTTCTAATTGTAAAGCCTGACAATATAATGATAAAATGCTATTTGCAGAGATAAAGGTGGGGTTTGCAATAATGTATTAATAATGTAACATAGCTAATGGTTGTTTGTTATTGTCGTCCTAATATCACTGACTCGCAGACAAATTATTTAAATGTAAACAGAATTTGCCCTCTGGTAGTTCTAGCTGTCATGTTTAGTTATTCACTGTAATTTAATTTGTTCAAGTGAATGTTACGCATTACATTACATTTATGTATCTGTTGGTTTGATCCATCAGTGCAATTAACCATTGAGAGAAGACCCAGAATTTGCACGAATCATGCCGTCATCAAAGTGCCTCAAGCTCATTTTCCTGAACTCCAACATAACATGAAGCATATTTCATGATATTTAAAAATATATAAATAAATGTAGTCTTGGCTCAAAAATGTTGAGATGCACAATTATTTTAAATGCCTATGATTTACTTTGTATCGCTGAACAATAGGCCCTACACTGCCCCCTGTTCATTGAAATCTACCACTGGTGTGAAGTAGCTGGCATATTGTTTTGCTAGGAATGCCTTACATATGCTATATATTTTCAATCAAATCTATGGTGCCTGTTGCCATGCCAACATTTGTTGAATATGTGTGAGGTAGACACGTATTTGAAAGTCGACGAATGGCTTTGTGGTACTATAATGGTATAATACCCACATATCCAAAATGGTTTGATGATACGTTGGACGTATCGAAAATGCAATTGTTGATATATGAAATGGGAAATTACATTTCCACTGGTCACAATCTATTTCAACTTGTGGAAATTCAATTGTAGATAGTCGTTATTCTGACTAGTATCCATAATTTAAGTAAAGATATATGTCACCATATCAGTTTTGACTCATCAAAATGTTATTTCTACATGTGAAAATATATTTGTAACATGTCAAAATTGTTTTACAGATATCTTAAATAAACAGTTTTGTGAAAACTAAATCAATAAAAAATCCATATATTATTATACATTTCATAATATACAGTATAATGTAAAAGAATATTCCATCATCTACAGCAAACCTAATACACTGCATAATGTGGAAAAACACCCTTCACAATCTCATGCTGAAACTCAAACTCCATGGTCCTATTATCTAGGTAACTGATATATGGACATTGTCTTGTGATAGCAAGACTGCTTGGAGCAGCCAGGTATTGTTAGTGCTCTCTTAGTTTCACAAATCTGACTTTAGATTGATATCCAGAGTCGATGAGAGCCATGCTAGCTAAGTTACCGCGACAAGGAAAATAACCAAATTTGCGTTCGCAATGTCATGCTTGTTATAACACGGCTGTTGACGGAAACACAGGTGAAGACAAGTGCAGGTGAGGACGTGTGTGTGTGTGTGTGTGTGTGTGTGTGTGTGTGTTATTTTCCGGTTGCTTGGTAAAAGTAAACCACCGTTGACATTAGAGCTGCTGAATTATGCAGGAAGGATTAAATGTAATGTTCTGGAAAGTGTGGCACACTTCTCTTCTAACACACACCAACACATACATTTACGCAAACGCTGCTCAGGCACACACACACACACACACACCCTCTCTCTCTCTCTCTCTCCTCCCTCTCTCTCTCTCTCTTTCTCTCTCTCTCTCACACACACACACACACACACAATGTCGCTGACACGCACATTCTGGTTTTGCAACCCCTTGGCACAGAAATCGAGCCAGTGTGTCAGCTTTACACTGGTCTCTGATTTCCAGTCGCAATGTGATATTACAGCTGCGGCGATTGTCATGTACGATTTTATTCACCATTTGTCTGTCATTCCATTTCGGCGTTATTGTGTGCGGTAAGTGACCAGGGTGCGGGTCTGTCTCTTGTCGGTGGGCACGGGGCGAGGCCCAACTCGCAGTGTTAACGCAACGTAGTAGCGGCACAAACAAAAGGGATTCCGGGAATCGAGAGCACATCGATACGCACGGAGTCGCCACTAATCTTTCAACGCCGTCAGTGACAGTTGATCCTGGGATTTTCTTTTCCGGATGCCAGGGGGCAGATTTAGCCCAAGGCTTAACCACCCCACCCACCCCACCCATCCCACCCCCCCACACCCCCACGACTAGTGGGGGCCCCTCTGGTCTCTCACCATTGGGCATACAGGAGATGGCACCGGCCCTGGCTTTTTTTATTGTTTGTGTATTTGTTTTGCTCACGGGTGAGTAATGCTAAACGGTTGCCATGGAGTCATATGTACGATATGCCAGCACACACACACACACACACACCAAACACACACACACACACACACACACACACACACACACACACACACACACACACACACAAAGAAGAAACAATGTGTGCACTCTGCAACATCTATCCACGGAGGGCATGCTGGCCTCGGGTGACATGCCAGCTTGTACGCACACGCATGCACACGCATGCACACGCACACGCATGCACACGCACACGCATGCACACGCAGAGTGCACGTACAGACATGGACGCGGTGATGCACGCATACAAATACGTTGATTCACAAACGCAAGCATACACACAGCCACAAATGCATGCCGGTGAGAAAAAACACATAGCACACAAACTCTCCCACCAAATACACACACACACACACACACACAAAAACAGAGCCACTATCAGCAGAAGCTATGTTCAGACATTATCACTTTATCCTCACTTTCCCCCATGGAGCAGCCCCTGTAACCCAACACCTGCCTTCACCCCGCCCGCTCAGCAGCCCTGCCTGCCGGGCTGCTGGACCCGGCCTGAACACAGCCGCCGCACAGGCCTTATTCACCTCGCAGTCTGTCCTGAGGTGATGGAGCTGAACGCGCAAGAGCAGGGTAGTGGGTGGGTGGCGACGGTGTTTGACTCTCATCCTAAACGTTCTGGGTTTGAACCCCATGGTCCACCTGCAGGCATACTTGAGCCAAAATGCCCTGACCCCTACATTCTCCATGTAGAAACGTAACTGTAAGCCACTGTACAAAAGCATTAGTAGTAGTTTACAAGTAGTAGTAGTAATAGTAGTAATCTCCACCCTGCTGCTATAATGTTCGCAATACTTTTTTCATGCCTTCACTGATACTTTTTTAGTATTATCTGTCATTACTATCCAGTTCCTTTGCACTTTATTAATATATTACATTGATCATGGTTTATATTTTTATTTCTGTATTTTTATAGATCTATTTATACATCTGCTTATCTCTGTGTCTGCCGGAAGCCACAGCAACGACATTTTGCTGCCAAAAATCACTCTGTGTATCTCGTGCAATGACAATAAAGAGCAAGTAGAGTTGAGTTGAGTTGAGTAGGAGCAAGCCCGTATGCTGTTTGCATTTCTTGATCATTCAACAAAGGTTGTAGATTGTGGTTAAATTTTTTTTTTTTTTTAACTACCATGCGATGCATTAAAATGTTGCTCACATTGACATCAGTTTCCTGTCCTGTGTTGACATTCGGAACTTCCTGGACCATGTCTTGTTCTCTCACTCCCTCACTCTCTCCTGCTCTCTCACTCCCACTCATACTTACTGTTTAAAGGGAAGGAGGGGACCTGATGGTCAAGGTTGCCAGGGCAACGGAGAGCTGGTGCACAATTTATATTGACCTTAAAGGGATACGGCAAGATATCTGTAAATTGCCGTTGGGGCTGCCCGGGTTGAAAGTGGTTGAAGTTAAAGCAGTTGAATTCTGAATTCATTGTGCATCACCTGTGATGCGCGGCTGGTGGAATGATATTATCAGCTGTTTCTTGCTCGGTAGTCTGCGATATGGCTAACCTCTTACCACATCACAGGTAACCGAATAATCACAGTGCCGAAAATAGTGCCGACTTATCTGTGTGTTTGCAGACAAAAAAAAACATGTGTTGTTACTGCCCCTCTTTTTGAACAAGCAACCATCATTGGAAATACTATCACTACAATCAGTGGAAATCTTTGGAGAGTAATTGTAAGTGTTATCCTCTAATATGGACAGAAGCAAGCTCTGCAGGTCCATTGAATCGGCTAACGGAAAGCAAATGCTAGCCCACTTGTCTGTAATCAATTCACTGAATCATATTTAAAGATAATGTCAGTGTATCCCTTTAAAAAACACACTGTTGTAAAAAATCCATGTATCTGTAAAAGTGTGAATTAGAAGTATACATACTGTACAACCAACCACTGAAGAGAACGACCATGTAAAGAGTGCAACGTTTCAGACGACAATCGGATTGGATCTGAAACGTGAGAGGACAATTATCCCATTTATCCCATTTATCCCAATTATCCCGACTCACACCGGAAGACTAGAGCATCAATTCATCTAGGAAATGGCCATCACTCCGAACGGCCCGGGCCGCCGAGTGTTGGACGAGTCGAGTCGCCCGCCGAAAATCACCCCGGGGGGAACAGTTGACATTTCCTCCTCCACCCGCCCGTGCGTGAGCTCCCCAACTAAGGGAGGAGGGGGGAAAAAAAGGAAAAGCGGTGCCCCCTTGGAATGTTTTGGTGTCACTTACTGTACACCCGAGACCCCCTGCCCCCCCCCACCCCACTGGGTGTTTCCCAAGGAATGGAAGCTCCTGCTCTTGCTCGAAGAGGTGCATGATGGGAACGGGCCGCGCGGCCAGAGGGATGTGTGCAAACATCTCAAATGTCAGCACCTGTCCTCCTCCTCTGCCTCGTCCGCCGGCCCGGCCCGCGTCACCGCCGAGTGTTTGTGCCGTTGCCAGGTTACCTGCAGACATTTTGTGTGATGCGAGGAAGGTCAAGACAGGAGGAGTGATGAAGAGAGAGAGAAGAAGACAAAGAGAGAACGGGATAGAAAGAGAGTGAGAGAAGGACAGAACCGGGATTAAGAGAGGAAAAAGAGATACAGAGGTAGTGTGAGAGACAGAGAGAGAGAGAGAGAGAGAGAGAGAGAGAGAGAGAGGGAGAGAGAGAGGGAGAACATTTCAGAGATCTACATAGATAAAGAGAGGAAAAAGAGATAAGGAGGTAGTGTGAGAGACAGAGAAAGAGAGAGAGAGAGAGAGAGAGAGAGAGAGAGAGAGAGAGAGAGAGAGAGAGAGAGAGAACATTTCAGAGATCTACATACATAAAGAGAGGAAAAAGAGATATAGACGTAGCGTGAGAGACAGAGAGAAAGAGAGAGAGAGAAGGAGAACAATGGCGAGCGAGAGGGCATGGGAGAGAGCAGTATGTGGTCTGTAACAGGGACTTGGTTGGGGGCGGGAGTCGGACACTGAGCGGTGTTGACAGTGGTCAAAGAGAATGCGGCTCAATTTCCTGGGCCGTCGCGGTGAACAAACAATAACATGGCGGGCCGCATACCGCTCCGACCACCTCGCCCCCCCCCCCCCCCCCCCCCCTCTGACCGACGACACGCTCAGGGAAGCAAGAGGGAAGAGGAACGGCAACACTCTTCGTCATGGTGACCCGGGGCTGCTGTTGCTGTACCAAACACCAAATCTTTCTCCCCATTTTGTGAATTTCCACAATGGAGAATCAATAAGGTCTTATCTTTTCTTCAGAGTCAGACTATTAGACTACTACTAGACTTGTCTATAACATGTGAAATGTACCCACCCCCATGGTTGATACTGCTGTTTTTTAATACTGCAATTTTATTTTGTCATACGGCCCGTAGCCTACTGGTGCAAATAAGTGGCTGCACGTCATTTGATTTGACAGACAATCCTTTATTTGTGGCACTCAACAAGAAAGCCAGATGTCACAGTTGTGATAATTGTCGTAGCCTACTATTTGTATTCGCCTCCAGTTGTTGCTTTGTTTTCCCTCCAGGTAACACTATGATATAACTAAAAAAAGGTGATAAAAAAACACAACTCTTCCACACAGAATGGCTGCAAATGTAATGCAAGTTGAAAAAAAACAAATAAGTCAAAGGTTCCGTGATTACAAATAACCAAATGTATGTTGCAAGTCAATGTCCATCCTCTTTCCTTTATGTCCTAAAGGAGGTGGAGTCTTGGTCCGGCGGTGGCCATGGTGTCGCTGTAGGGCTCTGTCTGTCTGGGTGACCTTTATGCCTTGCAGCTTCTTGAGCACTGGTGTTTAATCCTTACAACACATACAATCATGACAGGGGGTCCAGATATCGGCTGTCATCCAAATCGTTTTTGACACGCGGGAACAGGAGTGAACAGAACCGATAACTGAAAATGGCCTTCTGAAATTTATACAGCACATTGCCCACAAGTACATGACTCTTATTAGAAGAGAAGAAGAAGAGAGGACATTTTGGTCATTCTCAGTATTTTTTAGATATGGGAACAAAATGTGTTCCCTGCATTTGACTGTGGTACATAGGATGTCGGTGCTCTGGTTTACCCCTCCACAATATGCAAGTTAAACGCTCCTGCCAGGGCAAGGGCACTACACCTGGAGCTGGTTCCTGTGGCAGCCCCCTGCTCCTGGCTCCTACTTAGGGTGGGTTAAATGTAAAGGACAAATGTTGCCTAGCATAACATATGTAACGCACCGTATACCGTATAGCAGTGCTTCTAATCAGCGTTCCGTACCAAGAAAACCAACGTCAAAAACAAACAAAGACAAGAACATGCGCTGCCCTGCGCTTGCACTCTCTCAAGAATCCCATTAGCTTTCTCTCCGTTGAGAAAACAAACAACAGCCTTTGCGTGTCTCTCGTGGAGCCGAGGCCTCCGGCCCGCCACGGGGACCGTGTCCCCCCCGGAGGAGCTCTGGGCGCGAGGCGGAAGGGGCTTTATTGAGTTGAAACTCCTTCCTTCGCCCCTCATTTCCTCCGCTGTCACCGCAGGGCCGGCGGGGCGCGGCGGGGCCTTGGCGCCTTCTCATCCTGCAGGGTTGATCTCAGCGCAGCCGAGCTGGTCTGGAGGGGGCTGACCGAGCAATAGGCCCTGCGTAGATTCTGTGATTTCTGTGATTTTACGGATTTTACGGTTTTACTCAAAGCAACCCTAAGTGCTGTTTTTTTTTCTTTTTTTTTTTCTTCCGTTTTGAAACAGATGGGGGTCCCGGGGTTGACCTGCTCAGCAGAAGATCATTTGATTGCTTCACAGAAGAAAAAAAAAAATTCAAAGTGAAAAGTTCAACCGACTAAATGAAAATCATCGGCATGGATTTTGGAGTGTTTTTTTTTTGTTTTGTTTTGTTTGTGTACCTCTCACTGGGGGATGTAGGCAATTATAAGGGCTGCAAAGCATTGCCCCATTATTGTGCATAACACAACAAACGTGATGCAGCTGAAAGCCCTGGGATATTTGGGGATTCACTGGTTTTGTATTGGTGGGTTTTTACTTTTGCGTTCAAGAAGCGACACGAAACCATGGGTCAGTCCTCAATGACAGAGCTTATAGAAGAGCATTCATTGTAGTGGGTGTAAGTGGTACACATTAGAAAGCAAGCAATTTAGCCCAATAGGTTCCATAGTGTAAAGACATTCATTATCATGTGATCACCTCCGCAACAACTTCCTCTAGATGGTCTAATCCTCTAGATGTGATGTTTATCAGCAGAGAGTGCTTGGGTCAGCAACAACAACAGGAAACTAATTTTGCTATTTCTTTTTAATACATTTGAGGTTTTTCCCAGAAAGCCCAGTCCTGCTTAGTTTTCCCAAGAGGCTTGGGAAACCGCTGCAACAAAGCGGTTGAGATGTCGATGTTTTATTTGTGGAAAGTCCGCATGAGGTCCACATGACAGATCTGCATGAAACAACACTGGATAATTGTTAATGTGGTGTGGACCATTGCTGTTGATGTAGATTGATAATGGAGACTACTGCCAAGTTCACACTCTCGTCTTTGTTAGGCTAAGCTACGGCCTGATGCCCAGAGGGTGGTCATGGAAACACGCCAAAACTTGCATTATGTGTAATGAGCGGGATGTGCATGCGCAATTGCATATTGTTCTGTGTGATGCCACAGCCCAGTTGCTGCTGGAACAGATCTTGCTAACTGTGATTGATTAGACTTAAAGTTGGCATTTTAATGATTCTGCAACTTTTATGTAGAGCTGCACCAAACTGCATCAAAAGAAAAATACAGCTTTCCTTTAATATTTCTCACTCCATGTTGTTTTTTAATATATTTTACCCTCCCCCCACATGTCCCCTTTAATGTCTGAACAAATCACATAAAACACAATCTGTGAAGACATACCGTGGTTTTACATCCACTCCTAGGCCCCACAGTCCTCTGTAATCCTCCTCCCCTCCATGACTGGCTTACCCCCCCCCCCCCCCCCCCCCCACCCACCCACCCCCGCCGTTTCCCCCAGGGAGAAATGTCAAGGAACATAAATCAAAAATTTAAGAGAAATTGTGCGCTGGCCAAGGAAAGCAGGTGTACGGGGGGCACACAGTGGGTGGGTAAACACAGCACAAGCACTCAAATAAGTACACAGCGTGCCGTGGAGAGTGAAATCCCACCGTTATTTTAATTTATTATCACTATCATCTTCTTATTATGTTATCGTTCACTCTGATACCCCTTGGCTATTGAATGATGGATTTGTTAAAACCACTGTCTTTTTTTGCCTGGTTATTAAACGTTAGTTGTTAACTTGATACGTTTATTTTCGTGATATGCTACAAATGCTTGCATGCATGTGGGCCAGGATATTATAGTGGCTAGGGTCTTTGATTCCCATCCTAAAATGTCCTGGGTTCTGGGTTCGATCCTCCAACATACGCCTTGAACAAGATGCCTAAATAACATGTATCTGAATTCACTGTAAGTCACTTTGTATAAAAGTGCATGCTAAATAGTCTGTGTGGACACAGGTCATATTTATATTTATTTATGTTTAATTATTATTATTTATTTATTTATTCTAAAAAAATGCATTGACGCACGTTGAAACATGTCTGTAAGACTGAACATTCTGTTTCTTCGATGTGTTTGTGATGCGTGGCTGTGTTTCACATCGTTGCTTTGAGGTTAAGTGTAGTGTCAGGTCCTTAAAAAAGCAACATTCATATTCAAATAATATAAACTGGTACTGACTCTTAATCTCAACACAAGTGAGAATTATCACTTGAATCACATTGTTTGTGGTGGAACAAAAAAAACCCAAAACATGTCAAGTGGCATGATTGACAAGTTAGATTCCCTTCTTGTTGCTTAAGGGATTGGCTTCAGTGAACATGAAAGGGTTATTGCTAGACAAAAATGCAACACAGATGCATTTTGATATGCCTTATAAACCATTCTAACCCTATTCGAAGAGAGAAGTAGTTAAATTATCCATCTTAGGTTTTCAATACATTTATGTTATTTATGTGGGTAGGAGCGGGTCGGTCCTCTAGACCGTAGGGTCGCCGGTTCGAGTCCCTCGCTCCAACTGGGCTGCATGTTGTAAGTGTCCTTGAGGGGGTTCAGTGTCTTCCTCAAGGACACTTCAACATGCAGACAGTTGGAGGAGGGAATCGAACCGCCGACCCTACGGTTAGAGGACGACCCGCTCTACCCACTGAGCTACTGCCGCCACTTCTGTAATTTCCCAGCTTGGGATCAATAAAGTATTTCTATTCTATTCTATTCTATTATCAAACTATAAAAACACTAAAAAACACTATAAAAACTATGTCCAATTATGATCTCCCCTACTGTGTGTCGAAGCAAGGAGAGGTCTTCTCAAATTCCACACGTGGGTCCAGAAAACGCTCTGAGGCAGCGGTCTGTTAAGGTGCAGAGGGTCGGTCTGCTTGGGAGTTTTAATTGGGCGACTTGTGATATAAAAGGCCACCGCTGGTGAGACAACATTTGGCCATCGTTTGTGGGTTTAATGCAGAGCAACGTCACTGTGGTTGAACTGTTGACCTCTGCACGGCCAGACACAGCTGCTTTTAGTTTACCCAGGGTGCACTATGTTTATTTTCCGAATATTCCTCGCTTTCGACGTGTCTAAAAAGTATGAATTATTCCACGCCAATTAAAAATCCACAAGCATTCCACCTAGGTACTTATTCCTACGTGAATTGTTTATTTTCATTGACATAAAATAAGATTTATGAATAGTTCATCAATGGGGTCTAAAATGAGTCGCAATTCATTATTAATGTGTGCGTGGGCATACATGCATGCATTTGTGTGCACATGTGGTGTTTGTGCGCGTGAACATGTGTTGTTTGTGTGTGTCTGTGTGTGTGAAAAGCCCCACTTGGTGGCTGGAGGAAACCCAGAGCTGCTTTTGCGTGAAGACATCGGCCATCTAAACAGAAGATGTTATCATCCGTCTCTCCTCCACAAACCCTGGAGGTTCATACGAACAAACCGCTCGGCCACATGTTCTGGGTTTCTCGGTCACCGACCGGTGCTGTTTCACAAGCAAGTCGCGTCGTAATTGATGGCTTTCCGGCACACTTCGGGAGTGCGGCGTCGGGCGGCTTGGCCACTCTTGCGCTCGCTCAACGGCGCCAAGCAACGCAGAGCACCAGAGTGCTTTGAAGTGCCTCGACCGGGGAATGCACAGTGGATGCAGTGGAGGGGCCAAAGGAGTGATTTATTTGCATCACATGAGCAGGTAAGGGTTAGGCTTCGTGCTCAAGGATCCCTGCAGACAGCCTGCAGACGTTATGAGCGGTTATGAACACAGACCCACTCGGAGTCAAACGTCCTTTGGCATGAGCCCTATGGCTTTGATCAATTGGTTCAGTTTTTTTTTTAAATAATTTCTGGTCATCTCACAAAGTCAGAAGTTTTTGTGTAAACCAACTAGCTACAGTGGGTTTGTGGCAGTATGCATACATTTTAGAGTTTAGAAGTATGGAGACCACAATGACATGAAATGCACGAAAGAAAAAAGAAGAACAACCGTTGATAAGGCTTTGCTATGCTGTATTAGTTTCATCAGATACACACAATATAGCAACATTGTCCATTTCAATAAAATAAAAAATATACATAATATGTAAATACGCTGTTTTTTTCCACACTCATATAATACAACACAACCATGTACATTCAGTAGTGTGGAGTCGTGGTGTTTTCGACACACCAAAGATAAATACAGTAGAGTAAAATCAAATATTACAGACACATCGTCCTCAATGCGTTTGTCATGAATCACATTATGCCAAAGCTACACTGCAGACTTCATAAAGACTTCATAAGACCTTTGGAAAGCCATCTAAGTATAGCCACAACAGAATACACACAACGTAAAAGGTTGACGTAGTACTACATTTGGTAATTTGTTTTATATTGACAATGTGTGCTTAGTAAATGGTTATAATGTACACTAAACACGGCTAATAATGCTTCATGAAGACTTTGTGACAGTTCACAAAATAACTGAGTGATGGAAAAAATTAAGTGGGTGACGGCGGAAAATCAAAAAGATCAACAGCTTAACAATAATAAGAACAAATAGCCACAGTGAATATGGTTGACTTCACAAGCTTTGCATCTGTATCCTGAAATTCTGAAAGTCAGCTAGCTAAAGAGAGAGAATGCACCTACTGAATGTTAGCGTCATTAGCTAACTTGTTCCGGAGCAAATCAAAAGCACATTTATGTGGTTTGGCCCTGCCAGGGGAAAGATAAAGACAATAAATAAACACAAACAAAAAAAAATCAAATGCACGCAGCCTATCAGACAACACTGGGTGGAGCTAAACGTAGCCTTGACGCTAAACCTAACAAAAAAAAAAGAAATAAACTGAGGATCAGAGGACCTCCACTAGGGAAATACTTGTCTGAAAACAGGTTGGATGACGTATTCATGTAATGATTCAGGGTTCGGTCTCTGGCAATCTGAGCACGCGGACAGTCAGTTGGAGACGAAATCGTCACCCAACCTCAAAGATGCAGCAAATTATTTAATACTAACAGTTAAGTGCTTCAGAAACCATTGAGTGTGATACTGCTGTGATTGTGCAATACTTTATAAAAAGAGTCCCTCTCTCCCTGAGTCATCCGATTTCACACCAGCTGAATAGAAAACAGAGGGAGGCTGATCCACACGGGACCTTGGCGAACAACATGTGAACCAAGGTTCCATGAATGGTTCCCCCCCCACACACACACACACACACACATGCACACGCACGCACACACACGCACACGCGCGCACACACACGCACACACACACGCACGCACGCACACACACACACATGCACACACACACACACACGCACACACACACGCACACGCACACACACACGCACGCACACACACACGCACACGCACACACACACGCACACACACAAACTCGCCATAATACAACCAAAACTCCAGCCCACTCCTTTTTCCTTTTCAACCCAAAACGTTATTTGGCAGCAGACATGAACGTCAGTTCATGGTTGGTTCACTGATTCGCTGATCGTATAAATGTTGTATAAAGAGCGACTCGAGCCCTGACCGTGTTCTGTGATGAATAGATATTACATCCGCACGAACCTATGTCGTTGTCCTTCGACATTGTGAGCCATTTGAATAGAAAAAATTGTTTGGAATTGGAAATTCACACGGGGAAAATGACAGCAGAATGGTTGAAAACATGTGCCAAGATTATCGACCAGGTCTCACGAAAAAAACAAAAAAAACACAGACATATTTCTACCTCGGTAACCATTCAACACAACACAATGTGGCCACACGTACACAACAGATGCTAGACACGCAGCAGCGCGTCGCGGTCTTACCGCACACAAAACCATGCATAAAAACACCATCGCTTCCGATACCGACAATGTGACAATCGTGACAGTTACTCTCAATTACAAAACGAGTGTTGCTTAATCAGAAGGACGACTTGACAAAACACACACGTAGCCCATTGGAATGTGATGCGTCACCAACAGTACAGTAACAAGTGTGGCGTCTGTGAGGCGCGTCTACCAGTCGAAATGTTATGGTCACCAAAAGGACATCACAGTAAACCGAGCGTCTCACTCATGTGGACGTCGACTCCAGATTTAACAGGAGCGCACACGCGCGGTGAGCGCATGGAAAGCATGTACCAAAAATAAATGTTGGTGTTGAAGTAGCCTATGTGTTTCAAACATACCACTGCTCGGGTATGTGAGCAATATAAAAATGGTAGGTGGTAGGTGTGGTAGGTCTATATATGATGTGTACAGTAGGGTGGGGGGCGAGTGGCCGCGTCTACTTTCACAAAGGATGCAGCAACAGATGTTTTTTTTTTGGCAATGCTAATACACGATAAATGAATTCAATTTAAAAACAAACAGAACAAAGAAATGTGAAGAAATGCCTCTCAGTGGTGATTTAACCTTCAGTTTTCCAACATTGTATAAACAAAACTTTGTTCGCAAAAACACTTCTCCCTTCTGTGTTGAGAGCTCATACAACCCAAAGACTAACACGTTAACCAATACTATGCCCCTTATTGGTATTGGTGGGTAAAACTAAAACAAAGCACTTGTAGGGTGAGGTAAGTGATCTGAGTAAATGGGAGGCGGGGGGAGGGGGCGGGGGGGACCTAACGGTGCCAAGTGAAAAAAGGCACCACGGGAACGGTTTTAAATAAACGACAACATCTGCAGTTTGACAAAGAAAGGCGATACGGTCCGCACGGTGGACCGCATCGCGACGGGGGGGGGGGGGTTTCGCTTGCATAACGCCGGTGACCCAGGGCGCTCCCCGGACACACGCAGCATGTGAGCAACAGAAAGGAAAGACAAGGGAGACGCTTTTGTTGCCTGCCGGTGTGTGTCCTCCATCACGCTCGCCTCTCCTCTATTCCTCATCTTCAGTGTGAAAAGGGGGGGGGGGGGGGGGGGGTAGGATCTCCAACCATTCAACATGACCGTCGTCCATGATCTGAAAACCGTGCACGACACCGGTCGAGTCTGTACGTGTTGAGTTATGGGGTGTGGTAGTCGTGAGGGGGTTGTGGGGGGGCTAGAGACACATTTGATAGCCCAAGGAACTTTCAATGGCCCTAGAACCATCCAATGGCCCCATAACTATCCAATGGCTTTAGAACCATCCAATGACCCTAGAACTGTGCAGTGGCCTTAGAGCAATGCAGTGGCTCTAGAACCACTCAATGGCCCTAATGGCCCTAGAACCTTGCAGGGGTCCTAGAACCATTCAATGGCCCTAGAACCACTCAATGACCCTACAACTCTGCAGTGGCCCTCAAACCATGAAGTGGCCCTAGAACCATGCAGTGGCCCTAGAACCATGAAGTGGCCCTAGAACCATGCAGTGGCCCTAGAACCTTGCAGGGGCCCTAGAATCATGCAGTGGCCCTAGAGCCATGCAGGGGCCCTAGAACCATTCAATGGCCAAAGAACCATTGAGTGGCCCTAGAACCACTCAATGACCCTACAACTCTGCAGTGGCCCTAGAACCTTGCAGGCACCCTAGAGCCATGAAGTGGCGGCAGGAACTTTCAAAGGCAGCAGCCTGCCCAGGAGCCATCAATACAGGGGCGGGGGGTGGGGGGGGGGGGGGGGCGGGGGTTGAGGGGCATTGAAGGCTCCTGCGCTTCTTCCGCGCCCCTGAGCACAACGGTCGCCGTCGGCTCAGGAGAAAGGGTTGTCGGCCTTCAAGATGGACGTCTCGGGGTCCTGGCATCCCTTGCCGTTCATGTGCTCGGAGTTGCCGTCGATGCTGTAGCAGCCCTGCACCTCCGTGATGGACGAGGCCGTGTAGGAGGCCGAGCGCAGGGCGTCCGAGTGGGAGCCCAGCCCGCTGCCAAACTGCATGTGGTACTGGTTCCAGTGCCGCCGCAGGACCCCTTGCACCTGCGAGGGCAGAGCAGTGAGTTAAAAAAGACAGTTATGGTTCCACTATAGTTGAACGTGTGTAGAATAGAAAGACTTTATTAATCCCATGCTGGGAAATTCCAAAAAGGGGAGGGGTGGAGGGGATCGTTTCTCTGCATTTGACCCATCCTATATCACATAGGAGCAGCGGGCAGCCGTGATCAGCGCCCGGGGAGCAAGTTGGGGGTCAGTGTCTGACTCAAGGACACTTCGACGTGCAGACAGTTGGAGGAGGGAACCGAACCGCCGACCCTAAGGTTAGAGGACGACCCGCTCTACCCACTGAGCTACTGCCGCCCCATCTAACTGTGTGTCAGATGAGATGTTTTTACCTTGAAGTGAACACAGATACATGAGTACGATTCACTGCATTGAGTTCATTGTGGTTTCTGCTTGCCGTTCTTAGAATATTAGAATAGAGACAACTCCACTGGCGATAACACAGGATAACATTTCTACTTCATAACCATGTATGGACAGGTTTTTCGTGAAAGCAAAGGTTCCTCCGAGGTGAAAACAACAAGCGGACACAGAAGAAACAACCTTGTTTTTTTTTTACGACGCATATGGGCCAATTGAACTTTGTTTTTTGGCAACTCTGTAAAACTCATGTAAGACAAACAGCAGCGTGACTTATCGTGAATTAAACAGCGGGACAAACACAGCCAGGAAGTAAAGTTTGTGGCAGACCGCCAACCCATGGAAGCCCTGTAAATCCTCATTGATCTCCAAAGCAAGCCATTATTTGGTTCATTTTCAGAATCAGGATGAGACAATCCCATCACTCAACACCACCCTCTGACATGTTTTCCCCTTAGGGGCTTTCTAGCGGGGTGAGAGGTGCCTCTTTCATCTCTGCTGTGGCCATCAAAGCCAATGAACACACACACACACACACACACACACACACACACTTACTTCTCCATTGAAAAAGCAGAAGATTGTGGCAACCAGCAGGCCCTGGGGATTAAAGGAAGAACACATACATGGGTTCAGTGAGTGGGCAGCATTCCATGATTTGAGAGCATCAATTATTTTGAGAGAGAGAGAGAGAGAGAGAGAGAGAGAGAGAGAGAGAGAGAGAGAGAGAGAGAGAGAGAGAGAGAGAGAGAGAGAGAGAGAGAGAGAGAGATTAAAATGGAGAAGAACATGGGAAATGAGTGAAGACAGAGGAGACAAGGAGAGGCTCAGGAAAGGTAGGAAGTGAAAGAGAGGAAAAAACAGTCAGCCGTGATAAGAAGCACCGTTTCTGGGCTGATTCAGCTTGTTGCTCAAGAGCATCTGCCTGATCCACCCGTGTCGGATGTTTGGACAGATCTTTCAGCTGATATTTGCCAGGATCCTGCTGGGAACGCTCTGCCCAGAGTTTAACGTAAACAAACCCGATGGTCCCCAAAGGGGGCGGGCTCTGAGACTCTGATCAGCAACTGTGTGGTAGAAGCCCTGATATAAAAGTAATCTAAGACTACACGTATAATATATGAGTTAATAATTAAATTAAATACTTAATACTCTAATGTTGGTGAACGGTATGATCATATTTTTCACACATCACAAATTCCACCAAATCATTCAATTATGTATTGAGCCGACACTCCAAAAATGACTGACAGTGAACTCAGACACTTGTTCGGTTGACTGAGCAGCAGGTAGCGGTTGGGGCATCTTGCTCCAGGATGCACACAAAGCAGTCTGCGGACAGCGGTGTGCGAAACCCGACACAACATCTGGAGCCGCGAATGTGCGTCCGCTAACCGCTACCATCTCCTGCCCTTTCGGTATCCAAACTCCAAAACCCCTCTCTGCTGGAACACCCTAATGAAGTCCAGGTCCCCCCGCCGCCCTACGCCAGACGTGTACCTGGTAGTGCATGAGGATGTGCATGATGTAGTCGTAGATCTCCGAGGACACCCGTCCCTCGGGCTTGTAGGGCAGCAGGACGAACTGGATGCCCAGGAGGGGGATGAGGATCAGGGTGGCCCTGACGGCCTTCATGTACAGACTGGACTCCGCCTGGTGGGTCACCTTCAGCTTGGTGATGAGCACCCTCACGATGTTGAGCAGGAAGAAGAGGTTCACCTAAAAGGGAGGGGGGGGGGGGGGTGATGGGAGACGGCGTGAGGGATACCCCCAAACTGAAATGTGCAAAACGGTGTGTTTTGTTTGCGGGAACAAAACAGCCGTTTCGCAACCGAAACCCGAGCAGCACTGGTGGGCTTCTCTTGCCACGGGGTGCTCCCATCGACACAGAGAAACGCGTTCCACATGGGCCAAAACACACAGCTGCCTTCAATTGGCCGACAAAAGCCATGTGAACCTTGGCGTCCGGATCTGGTATCTGTAAATATTTGGTGTATGTAAAGAATATGGACGGTATGGGCCTCACAAACAGCCTCATCTGGAGATAAACAGAAGCAGGATTTGCTGGCATTGTGAGATTATGCGCATTTGTGTGACTGCTGGAATAGGGACTAGAAAGACACCGAGATGGTAGGAAACTCTGTGCGTCATTCAACAAACAGCCCACACATTGCAGTGACTGTGTTGTACCCTGTCGGGGGCCTTTGTAAAACTGCGGTTTGATTGTGTTTGCGATTGCAAAGACAGAGAGTTAAAGGCAAGTGTTCCCTTCATTTCACCGTCAAGAAATCGTATCCAAAGCCACTTTCACCCGTCAAGGAGCAGGCAATGGGTGCTGAAGAGGTGCCTGAAGGTAAGGCTGCATACAGTGGAGGATCAAGCCCAGGACCTTTCAGCTGGGAGTCACCTTAACCACCACACTATCCTGCCTCAGTTAGCTAGATAATGATCAGCAGATCTTTCATCCACAGACAAGCAAGCACAGTTGCCCACGACTAACATACTATAATATTAATATCAACAAAATTGATCTATATTTCACATCCTGCGGCAGTAATAAATAGCAATAACTCAAAACCAACTTAAAAGCAGCTCTCTGGAAAAGTGTCATTCATCCTGCCGATACAAGAGGCACAGAGAACCGAAGCAGAAGAAGAGCTAAGGCACTTCCCTTTATGTGAATACACCATGCCTAACTCACATATCAGTTATCAGTAGGTTTGATAAGCTACTAAAACAATAACTCAAATAAATGTACCGTTAGCCACACTGAAATCAGAATACAAAAAATAAATAAATAAAAAAGTATCTGTTGCTGTAAAATTCAACCACACAATGTCTACACTATCCATGAGGCAAATACAATCTCCGACATACTGTACATCACAGGTTCAGGGCGTATAAACAGCCGCGGGATCCTCAGGGAATCTTAAGTGGTCGGTTATCTGAGGCCCGTCCGAGTTCTGCGCTGACTCAGGGAGTTCCTAGAATGCGATGGGGCCCTGGAGCCCGGGGGGAGGGGGAGGGGGGGGGGGTTCTGATCCGAGGCATTGATTCAACCAGCGGCGACGTCAACAAACACACTCAGAGCAACGCGGTTGTCCTCACCAGACATCCATATCAATAAACGAATGGACCCCGAGCGGCCGCGGCCCAGCGTGCTTATTGCATTAGATATGCTATCGTCACAGATCTTCCCCACGCCACCTACTTCACAGTGGCCAATTGAAGACTGTACTGTACTGAATAGTTTTGCTCATGAAAAAAGTAATGGATACATACTACACACATTACGTGCATTTTAGAGAAAACTAAAACTATGTAACAAAAAGTATATATATATATACAGTGTACATAGACATACTTCCCTAAGCCCAGGCAATTGGGGGGGCTCATCAGGAATGAAAACGAGAACCAAATGATATTTCCATACATAACAATACGTAAAGGGAAGGCAGACGTGTTTTTACCAGGAGCGCCGCGCAGATGGGCCCATGGATGATGTAGAGTAAGGAGGTGTTGGAGCTGATCCAGCAGCTTCAGGAGAGGAGGAGGAGGAACGAGAGGAGCAGAGTATATTGCATCATCTATCCCTCACATTAAACCTTGCACATTCATAGATCTGCTCACTAAATGTAGTTTATGTGGTACCAGGTGGGAAAGATTGGCATGATGTTATCGACCAGGTCTAAATGCCCTATTAAGTAGGGCTAAGTGCGTACCAGAGGGGGTTGGGTTCATCATAATAGACATTGTTATGAAATGGATTAATTCACTGACTTGTCATTGTAGTAGTAGCTCCGGGCAATGGCGTGTATACACGCTGGAATGAGTGGGAAGCCTGCAAACAAAGAAGTCAATACATTCAGTACATTGTTAAAACTGGTTCTTCTCCAGTCGAGCAGCAATTACTCTAAATTAGTGCAGGTAATATATATATATATATATATATATAAGGTACTACTTACTGCATCAACAAGCTAATGTATTGCATGTGGTTTTCATTAATATTGTAAGACATTACTCTTTTAAATAAGCCACATGTCGTCAAAACTGGTTCTTTTCCAGTCAAGCAGCAATTAAACTGTTAATTCATGCAGGTAATATGCAAATAATTGCAGCAGCAAATTCATATTTTATTATTAAATCAAATTCTACCCTATAGTGACATCCCACGTGGGAGAGTCCACCCAGATGCATGATGGACAGACAGAGCGATCCGCCCACCAGCCTACTCAGTGGACTGTAATTACTGAACGGCTGATCCATCCGTCATACTGTACACGGCCACGCCCACGTGTGATGTCACTCTAGGTTACAATCTGGGAGGAAATCAACATGGAGCCTGGGGGCAGGACGGGAGCCCATCCAGAGGCGCACGGAAGTGAGCGGCGATGACCTACCCCACCCCAGGAGATAGTACCACATCAGGTGCTGCTTCTCGGCAAACACGGCCACCACGATCAGCGTGTGCAGGTAGATCCCCTCGCACAGCATCCAGAAGTAGTTACAGCCAAACAGGTAGAGGTGTATGAACTGGGACACCTTGCAGCTTGTCTGGGGACAGCGAGGAGGGAATGGATGAGGGTACATTCACATGCGGTCATTGAGCAGATGCTTTTTTTTTTAACCCACGGTGACTTGCAAGTGAGGCTGAGAAAGAATCTGCAAGCAAGCACGTTCACCAGGAAAAAAACAACTGCACTGCAGACGGAGGAGTGCAGAGCAGCTTCGTCAATACACACATCCTCAAAAGCTGTGTTTCTCCTTGAATAAGTTTGCCTTTATTTTTGCTTGACGTCACTTGATGAGTGATTGCTCTGATGACACAGTAATCACTGTTGGGGTTGTTACATGAAGTGGCTTTTATTTTCTGGGTGGTATATTCTCGAGGTACTCACTGGATTTCTCTGCACCAACTCCTGGTTATTCGCTACAGCCGACAAGGAGATGATGGTGATAACGGAGTTCAGAACGAAGGAGAAGAAGAGGTTTTTGTGGAGGGTGATCCGTTGGCAGCTCAGACTCCTGCAATGAGAGGAGAGAACAGCCGTTGTTCATACACTGCTCCGAAATGTAGTATCAAATACAAACGAAGTTGTATTCCAAATGCATGCGGTCATACGGCTCAACTGTCTAACTTACAGCACATTACACAAACACAACGCTGCAGAATGTCTTCCAATTCGAAAGCACCAAAACGTAATCCGTAACCATGGCCTACGCAGAAAGCTCTGCCTATCTGTGCAGTACTGCAAACCGGTGGTACAAACGCTGTCTGTCTGTACAAACCAGTATGGATTTGTATGTAAAATCATGTAACATCAATGTTTTGCAAGACCATTATGTCTGTGTTAGGTGTAAGCAAGGCAGTGTGTCGAGTGAAGTTAACTAAAGTGTGTGTTTTTTTCGCGGACGTACTTGAAATAGAAGAAGATTCCCAGTGAGATGATCAGGGAGGTCACAGACAACCCGTGTCCGATGTACGCCAAGTACAAGAGATTCATGGCAGTCTGGATGGGAAAATAAAAATTATATTATTGTCTCATATTGTCATTGAAGCGTTGTAAAAACATCTCGGGAGAGATGCTTTCTGAGCAATATTAATTATCTTTATTATCCATTCAGAAATCTTTATTGTCACTTGTGAGGGTCATTAGCGATTTCTTGATAATGTGTTGAACAGAAAATATTAAATAATACCGACAAAACCACACATTTTGGAAACGGTATAGTGAGTTAATTATGATTCTGTCACTAACTGTTACAGGACTAACCTGTGGACTGACCTGCCGTGTCACATGCTGTTAACTCAAAATGCGCTGTGCTCTCTATCTGGTGCATTTACAGGACTTTAACTTATTTAACATACGAGGAGACCCAGACTGGTTCATCAGTTTCCATTTAGCCTATTTGGGAGATGTTTTCATCCAAAGCAACTTGAGTGAATTCAGATATACTGTAGATGTAATCAAGGAGCATTAGGAGTACATTATACAATCAAAGACTGTATCAACTGCTGCAGAGACCTACCATCCGCCCCTCATTGGTGTGTGCATTGCAGCGAGTGTAGTTTGTCCACGTCCTGTTGCTCTTGGGATGGAGGAACCAGCTGCCACTCTCAGTGCAAATCTTTGCAACCATTTCTGCACGGCAAAGGAAAAATACTGCATTTATGAATATTTCAAAGTCATATGTCAGGCACCAGTTGCATACTCAGGTTTTTAGCATCAGGAATTACATTTATCTGTCAGTGTAACCATATAAAAGGCCTATTTGGTTTGACTTATATGATATTTTAGATTTGTTTTAGATTCAGAGTAAATACAAACCAAATACATATGAATTCGACTATACTCAGAAAAATAAAACAACAACAAAACAAATGAAGAAAACCAAACAAATAATCACATATAAAAACAATATTTAAAGAAAAAAAAAGCCTCAAAGATTGTGTTTTTACAATTGCATTTCGATTCACATTTCTTACCTACCACATGACCTAATTTGCGAGAACACAATGGAGAAAACTAAACGACAAACAGAAAGCGTTTGGCTTTGACACTATTATTAAAAACATGTGGGAAGATTGTGTTGTTGTTGTGGCCATGTTTTCCATTCAAACCTCGGCCTGTCATTGTGAACTACTGGTTTCACTAGAGTAAAGCACCCTGAGGCCACACCACTCTAAAGAAATGTGTGTCCTGTTTTTCTCTTAGTTCTGGCCTTCTGTACGCAGTAAGCCTTTCCCACCACCCTAAACTGATCTGGACTCTCCAGAGTGGATACATGTATGTTTGTCTATACTGTATTATGTAGAGGGGCAAGATAAATGTGGATTACTGTAAAATGTCCACCTGTAACTTCCACCTGATCCAACACATTTGGGGCAGGCGGAGAGATTAAATGATCTGGACTGAAGGAAGTAGCGGTTTCAGTGTGAAAAAAACAAAACAATGCATATGCGTTGATATGGACCACATGGACCAATGTTTGCAAGGGAAAAATTGCGTTGTTTTTTTTTTTTCACATCCGCCTGGTGTAGCAGATCTGCTATGCACTGGCGGTAATCCGAGAGCAACGGCGCCTCACCTGAAGGGTCAAAGTCCTGGAAGTAGTCGGGGCAGTGCTGCTCTGAGATGTAGCCGGCATCCGTGTCGTCCCAACAGAGCCAGCCATCCCAGGTGCGGTTACACATGGACTCTGAACCTGGGGGTTGGGGGGGGGAATACCAGAGAAGTGACATCACGAACGGCTGTGATCACAAAACACCCCAAACGGTAAATGGAACAATCGTCTCGGATTCAGCCCATTCATCCCTCAAGGAGATTCACGAGGGATAGCAAAAAAAAAAAAAATCTGGATACATTTTTGTGAAAGATTGCATGCAATTTCTTCCTGGGAAAAACCTAAGTAACTCATAAATAAGTTATACAAATATTAATTCAGGTTGCAGATTTATTCATTCATTCACAGCGTACACAGTGTACACCAGCAAACACTAACAAAATTGGGCGGAAGAATTATGTTATGTTATCGTATATCATGCTATCCACTATCATATGCTATGCTATGCCATGCCATTCTATACGTCATGCCATGCTATGCTAACTTTTTACCTTTGGTGGTGTTGTCCTTCATTATTTTTTGATAGCACTCAAACTGAGCCGTGACTATCTTGCTCCTGGTGACCCCCATTTCATGGTACAACATGGTGGGGGACTGTTGCTGCTGGGTCTCATTCACCTCCAGGCTGGCCTTCACAAACACCTGATGGTGGACCGGTGACGTTAACCACGCGTTAACCTTCACCCACTTACGTTGAGGCAGTTGGCAGACTTCGACGTGAGCAGTCCTGCTGTCATTCCCTTATGTTCTCTTAGAATCAGTCAATGATATCAATTGAATGCAAATATATTTTATTTTCATTTTGCAGAATGATCATGTTATAGTGACCACCTGACAATGCAATTTTTGACCATTTATTTCATTTTCAGTTTCAAAAATAAAATTGTCTCGATTCTACTGAAATGTTCTCTCATAATTAATAACTCTTCCAGTACACAACACAAAACATACATTCCATTATGACTGAGATTGACAATACAAAAGAAAACATTGGTCTCAGGAGTGACATTAACTTTTCTCACACTCTGTCATCTCTGTCAATGTCGGAAAAACGTAGCACCCTATTTTTACCCGGCAATATTCCCTCAGTAATCCCATAGGGACTCCATTAAAACAGGATGGCCAGCCTATCCTGATTTAGTCCACAGGAAGAGGCCTTCACACACTGGCTTACACACAATCTATTCAGGTTGCATAGAAAATATGACCTTTACACAAAGAGAGAGAGAGGGGGGGGGGGAGAAACACTGTCCAGATGTGTCCACTTCAGAGTGGGTAATAATGTCACTGCGTGTTTTAATAACGCAGATTTGCATTGCAAATGAAGCTCACCTCGTGCGGCGTGCAGAGGACAAGGGCCATGAGCCACCGCCAACCATTCCCATCCATGTTCCAACCGGTCATGTCCGAGATGGCCAATCAGGATTCAAATCTAAAAATAAAATAAAAAAGAGTGAAAAAAAAAGCGAGCATATAAATATAAATAAAAATATCATTAGGATAATCATGATAAAGGCTTAAGGATCCTCTTCAACAGGACGTTGTTCTTCGTTGTTCTTATGCAATTTCCCTCAGGGATCATTAAAGTATGTCTGTCTGTCAAGTATCCCAATGATGATGATGATGATGATGATGATGATGATGATGATGAATTGCAGAGTGGAGAAAAAGCCTGAGCTAATTGAGGTAAGTGTTCTTTACTGATACCAGCGATGCAGCGTGGGACTCCGACAGGGACGCCTGGTGTCCCTTTATTCATCACTGTAGCATGGATGTCACAGTCAATATTTTCAATGAGGCCGTTTTGGTTCCCATGGCAAATGCACAGAAGATGAAGAAGAGCACGTAACAGTTGTCGTTGTATGCGGTTGTCATGTCACCAAACGTAAACAGAACAAAATGTTAAACACATTCCGAGCGGCCACATGAATACAAATGCAGTTTCCTGTTGGGATGTAAACTAATGGAAACTAATGGAATACAAAATGCCTGACATACAAGCTACACACAGAACCCCATGATTCCCCTTCCAGTCCCCCTGGTGTTGTTTATCCCAAACATTAGCATGAGAGAGCACTTTGGCCAGGACATGGGTTCAAAGCCTATGCAACCGTAATGGTGGAGGGAGGGTGGAGGAACAGGGGTGGTGATGGCCCCTAATTAGATTGGAATGCTAAAGTGCTTTTGAACGCAGCATGGCCGAGGAGCATGGATCATTATGTGGACACTAATGAAATAGAAATTAAAATGGAGACAAATCCTCAAGGTGGTTGAATTTGCGTTACAAATGATCAATTGTAACAAAGCGTGAACCGCTCTCTTTCTGATCCACAGAGAACATAAAACGAGGCAACAAGTGTTAATAAGGGAAATGTGTGGCAGTGTATTTATGTATTGGCTAGCTTTTTAGCTTTTTAGCTAGAATTATCAAATACGTCAAACACACACACACACACACACACACACACACACACACACACACACAAACTGTAGAAATTTTATCTCAGAGTCCTACAAGGGCCGCACAAGAAAACAGATCAATATTTACATAGCTTTAGTAGTGGTTAAAAGCGCTCGATGTCAACCTATATCTATCTGGCCACAAGCCTCCTCAAAGCTGCTCTGAATCAACAGACGCTCTGACACAAGGGAACAGGGCTTTGGGGAAGGAGGAGAGGGTGGAAGTGGTATTGTACAAACTTAAATTAATGTCCAAATTGGAAACATATACAGCTCTCTCTCTCTCTCTCTCTCTCTCTCTCTCTCTCTCTCTCTCTCTCTCTCTCTCGCTCAAAAACACATGTTTTCCCACGCACACATAAACAACATATATTTTTTCACTTAGTTGTCTATATTTATTCATTTTGATATGTGTGTAAAGTGAGAGAGTGGTTACCACAAGCATTTGACGAAAACCATTTTGTCTTCAACTTCCACGAATTTAATGAAAGAAATATGACTGCTACCAAGTCTAATTGATGCGTAATGGATGTGGACAATAGTTAAAATGACCATGTAACATTACTCAACAAATAACTGTTATCTCATGGCAGATATCTTTTGACATATAGAGAGAGAATTTATGATTTGTAACAGGAAAAAAAAGAGGCAATTTTGGGAGGAAGAAGGTTGATCATTATTTCTGTGGCAAGTATGATGTGTTCCATAAATGCCTACCCTGCATTTGAAAGAAGGCCCGCCATTGATCCACTAGACACAATCACAGATCTATCGGGGTCACCGCAATCCAAGCACTCATCATTTCCAAGAGTGGGTGGCCTGCCTCTCTCCCCGTTAGTCATGAACACTTCACACAAGAGCCTACGTCACGCGTTACATCTGCTAACACCCAGAAGGTTGCCTGAGAAATGACTTGGCCTTCTACAGCTGCTTGTCATCCATTGCCAGAGAGCCCCAGTTTATTTATTTTTTTTGTCAACAGCCATATTTCTGTCACAGATCCATCGGTGCATTGTACACCGCCTTCTGCCCGCATAGCACACTTTGGCGATGACTCCACCGTGTACCGCTGAGCCTTCGAATGGCTTTCCGAACTGACAATAGAACTGGGCTTTCTGTTCAGGTGAG
Organism: Urophycis tenuis; assembly: GCA_036785325.1. Lineage (NCBI taxonomy): Eukaryota > Metazoa > Chordata > Actinopteri > Gadiformes > Phycidae > Urophycis > Urophycis tenuis. The sequence continues at coordinate 12,678,882 of JAXIVH010000010.1, read as the reverse complement.
AGCATGTGCCAATCGTCTGCCAATCGCGGGCTCCACAGTGGACTGTGTGGGTTTGAATGACATGACATTGCCGATTATTATAGCCAAATCCTGACCTAGCCTGGTTTGGATTGAAGACGCACACCCAATAACTAATGACAAAGGCTCTTCATGCAGGAAGGTTGAGGACCTTAAGCAAAAAAAGACCAAATATAACAGCAATACATTGGCCATCTATTACTATGTCAATATTCAACAGATGGGGACTTGCATTGACTTCAGATCAATTAAGGAGCAGTTAAGAGTTAGTGCCTCTTGCTCACGAGTGCCTACAGGTAGGTTGCGGGAATGCGGTACATAGGAGTGTAATGGAACCCCCAACCTTTTGTCTGGAAGTCAAACACCCTAACCCAACTGTACTATTGTGCACTGGCTGATGGAGGACGAGGTAGTTTGAAGCATGGTAGTGGTATAAAGCCACACAGGGGCTTTATGGAAGCTTCTGGTGGACTAAGGTTAACTGCACTGCATCCTGTGTGTCAACATTGACCTATTTCCTGTGGCAGGACAGAGTAGTTTAGTTTAGTTTGTAGGTGAGGGTGTTCTCTTCTCTCAGAAGAAAACGACTTGGTTGCACTGTCCACATAATGTCCGGAGCTTATCAATATCCAAATGAAATGAAATAACAAGATCAACAAGATCAACTTAACAAGATCAACTTCAGCGCATTCATTGTAAGTGAAAATCATGTTAAATTGTATTGATTGTAGGAACTTGACCCTGCACAAAAGCCTCGACTGTGAGTTGGTGCCAGATAATCCCTGCATAGAATCCATGAAAACGATAAATGTCATTCATTATCTGACAGTTCCTGAAACTGATCCGAGGGCAAACAGGGCATATCAGGGAGGTCACTCAAATGTCGTTGTGTTCTTTCTGTGTTCTCTCTGGTTGAGCTTATTTATTATTCAAGTTCAGCCATTCATTAGTGCGCGCGCGCACACACACACACACACACACACACAAACTATAGCTACTACTTTGTCATGCTGTTATTTTGCTTGTGCAGCACTTTCATTTGATTTGCTTGCCGTTACTTCCAAATTTATTGTACAGCTAAATTGTTCTCACTTCTTGGACTCACTTGCAGCTTATTTAGGAAAAGGTTGTACACACACGCACACACACACACACACACACACACACACACACAGCAATATTAAACAGAGAAAACAACACCCACCCACTCCAACCTTTCAGTTCCAAGCATGCAGAATCAACACAAGCACACACACAACACAAACAGCCTCAATAATCAGAGGTGCACTTTTTGAGTGCACTTTTTGATCTCCTCCGTCGCGCACACTCCTGTGACCTCCACCTTCCCAGCACGTGGCCCATGGCGGGGGCAGGGAGGGTGGGGGGGGGGGATGGGGGTAGCGGGTGGGGGTAGCGGGTGGGGTAGTCCCACCATGAAGCAGGTGTCCCCAGCTCCGCTCACACGGTCTTGTCCCCAAACACCCTTTGTTACCCCCCACCCTTCATTCCGGTGGGGAAACGTGCAGGGGAGCCGCGGGGTGCTCTGTGGCAGGGTGCCGCGCGTCACTCCTCAAGGCTACAGGCGCGCGCCGCGGACACAGCGCACGTGCGTCGGGTGTGACTGCCGGCATCAGCAGCATACGTTGAAATGTACACGGGTAGAGCCGCGCGTGTAACCCCCGTGTATTTTCTCTACCCCATGTGGTGGTTAAATTTATCCTGTGCGCCCACCCCACCTGCCTGCACACACACACACACACACACACACACACACACACACACCCCTCCATGTACATTCATGTCCCCTTCCAAACACACAAACACCGACTGAAGTGTTGTGTGCTTTTTTTTTCCAAACACATCTAAAAAGCAGATTCAATCTTCCCCGATAGATTCGGGTGCATGTAAATACAGTACGCATTCTTCATGCACCACGCGTACGTCAATGGGCTCTCGGGGGTCATAACTCTTGATCATAATCCGTACCATGTGACAAGTGGTTCAACTTTAACCCAAACAAATCCCCAGGCCCTGGAAGGGAGCCGGAGCGGTCTGTGAGAAGGAGGGGGGACCGCATGCCACATCGTAGCCTCATCGCCCCCGGGGGCTCCCGGCAGATGTGCGCAGAAACTATAGCAACGAGGCACAGATGTAAGGGAGCGAGGGTCCACCAGCTCCGCTCGCTTTGAAAAACGCGTCTCACGGCCTCTCATTGTTCTCCGTGAGCACGAGGAAAGGTATGCGGCGCGCTAAGCCGCGCGGATGTCAGCCCAGATGTCACGGACGGAGACGGATGGATCTGTTAGCGTGTTGGCAATCGCGCTCGGCTAACGGGACTTGAACAGAACAGACACAGCTAGAAAGCAAAACCATACATGGTGCCAATTTCCTTGAGCTTTTAAAGGGCCCCTATTTCGCCAGAAGATGTGCTATTGATCCATCTTATCTTAAAATAAAATAAAAATCTAAAATCTTATTAGTGACATCACAAGTGGGAGTGTCCACCCAGATGCCTGATTGATACATCACCCCGCAAACTCAGCGGGCAGTACCAGCTGGCAGGTGTGATAAACTGATCAAATACTTTACCATGAGGGATTCTTTGTTCAGTTGCACCATGTAAACCACGTATGTACATGGACTAATCTGGAGCTGTATTGTGCTGAACGTATGCACTCGACGTCATGCTGCCTTTGCTCCGAGCAGGGCACTTTGCTGCTCCTTGTCCATACGTGAAGCCTCTCGCTCGTCACCTTCCCCTGAATTATTTAGCCACGATCTGAAGTCAAAAAACATAGTCGTAGAAAGAAACCCGACGTCACCACGACCTCCACCCTGCAGTATGTGAAGACATGGCCAAATAGGTTTCCAAAACGGAAATCGAATGATAACCATGGTTGAAACATTCAACTGCACATACTGCATTTATATGACCATGCTGCGTGGCTCACTGGATGCGACTGACAACAGGGAGAAATCCAGTTGTGAAGGCATGTCACACTGCACTGTACACCCGTAAGAATGGTCCAAAATACCTTAGTTAAAAATACACATATGTAAAAATAAAATGGGCCCGACCGTTCCCACCTGCACACCAATTGGTTCTCCCTGCGGAAATGCAAATGTACCTACATCGACTTTAGCCACGTCTATTTTATTAAATAGACGTGGACGTGTCACTTGAGTTAGCTGTTAAAGAGACCGCTAGAGGTTTCAAATGTAACTGATCTTCACCTTCCAGCTGTTCACAGTTCTTAGTTTTATCAGGATCTTGTCTTCCTAATCTGTGTGTTTGTTGGTGTTTGTTGGTTAACAAAAGCTTTGCATGCATATTGTGTATCATATTTATAAGATAATACTGGTACTTTGTCAATCCCAGATGGGGAACGTGGGTGTCGCAGCAGAAAGTACATGTCATTGTATACCATGCGATATATCAAGATAAATACAGATCTTTGACGTAGCCTACATCTTATCATGTTTGTTTGTTCTAAACCAACATGTGTAGTACTGAGACATCCTGAGTAGGTCCCTACTGGCATCT
>JAXIVH010000010.1:12650320-12670320 GCA_036785325.1 Urophycis tenuis | reverse complement strand
CACCACAACCACATCAACAACATTTAATTATGATGAATGACGAATGATTAAAATGACCATTAATATTGATCATATGTATATATATATATATATATATATATATATATATATATATATATATATATATATATATATATATATATATATATATATATATATACAATTCATAATCATCCTATATATATATATTTAAAATATATATATATATATATATATATATATATATATAGAGAGAGAGAGAGAGAGAGAGAGAGAATTAGAGTACTCTTTAGTCAATTTAAATGCTGCATTTAGTAGGCCCTTACGCACACACCCAAAAACACACCCACACACCCACACACACACACACACACACACACACACACACACACACACACACACACACACACACACACACACACACACACACACACACACACACACACACAAACTGCAACTCATTATATACAACACTGCCCTCCTCTGTCAATTGTTGAATTGTACAGTAGATGCAGGCCCAAGAACAAATGTTCACTTAAAAAATTGCATGTTGTTTTGATTGGACGCATTTCATTAAAAAAAACCCATCTGATATGATAGAGAGCCGCTTTATCTCATAATAAAGAAACAAACAAACCATCATGTTGACATATGCTTATAAAGATACATTGTGTATGGTATACAAATGGTATTCAATTGCTGTATTTTTATTTGGTTAATGAATCAACTAAATTACATTTTAAAGGTTTAAATGTCTATGTATTTGAACTAAATACATAAGTCAAAATATTCCAAATGTTCTAAAAGTCTGCTTCAACTCTTACCAACTTTCAGCATTGACTATAACAAGCGATCTTGTATGGACTTAACTTAGAAGCAGTCAACATAAGACATTGTGGTATATCTCAATATTACAAAATAACATTTGTTAACATTTTTTTACACATAAATTGGCAACAAAATAAGCCATCACTTGACAACAATAATGATTTTAAACAAATTAAAAGACAATTATTTCAAGTGACATTCAATGTTCACCACTATTTTCATAATCCCTGGATAGATTTATTGGCAAATTGCTGAAACACATTGACCGAAGCACGTTGATAAAACGGAACTGTAGAACACAGGTTAGCAAAAACATTTGTTTTATTGTCAAAATCAATTAAAAAAAAAGTAAGATATTGAGCAAACAGAGCAAAATATAATGGTTGTTCACTACAAGCAAATACAAAGAGTGGACAACAGGATCTGAAAACACTAAATAACCATATAACATCATAACCATCACAGAGAGACGCATCCACTAACACACCGAAAAAAGCACATGTTACATATTTCATAAAGTCAGTAATTGGTAATTGCTTTGGCCACGTGAGTGTGTACAATAATCGATTACCCGCCTGGCTAGGTAGCCTGGAGGGTAAACAGACACAGCCCATTAAATCAGCCTGGAGGAATAAGAAGCCGATAGACTGAAATGACTTGAGATGGCAACGGATTTCACGGAACATCACAAGCGGCAATCTCTGAGATTTTCAAGCCAATAAATGTGGGTTGAGTCTCTATCTATCGCTGAACGAGGTATCATGATGGTGGTGGAGTCTATGGCCTACTAACGGAAACCCCTGCATTCACAGCAATAGGACTGTTGTGAACCGCACTCTGCTTTTATTGCGGGGAAGAAATGACAGGCATTTGCCAAAGGTGTTACCAAGGACATCAAATGACACGATTTCCATTTTAATGTGCACCTTAATACCCGTTAAAAACTGAATTGCAAGCAAAGTGTGGGTTTCTGCCATCCGTGAGGCTACTTTAATATAAATATGTCTGTATTCAGGTCACGCTGCGAAACAAGAGAAATATAAAAAGTACATAAATATATGTGGACTGAACCGAGCGCAGGGTGGATCTACTGCAAAGAGGTGTTTCAGGCTTCACGCAACAACGTGTTCACGTTTTTCTTCCTTATTCTGATGAACCTCGGCTTGTGATCTGCAAAACAAACAAAACACAAACAACAAATGGATTATTTATTAATTTAATTTAATTTACTAAGAAATTGATCAAATGCATGACAACTATCAGGCAGATCATAACAACCACTCATCAAGTTCTCACACGTGCTAACAGTGCCATCTAGGGCAATCCTTAATACACTTTAGTATAGATTCATCTGGAGCGAAGAAATACGCAGAAAAATATTTATAGAGCCTAGACAACTCACTATATCACCAAAGCAGGCCCATACGTAAAATAGGCCTATGTATTTACTTTATAGATGCATAATAATTAGATACAATACATAACATTGAGTAGAAAAGTCCCTGGCATCTGTAAAAAATGTGCACGTGTATAAAATACATTAAATATTTTGTTCAGAAACATAAACCATGCATGAATGGCTTTACATTGACAAATAGGGACAGGCTGTAATAAACCGTAAATTAGCGCTGCCCGGCCTCTTTCCGCTATGTAGATCATCATCAGACTGTGTTGTGTGGGCGTTAATTCTATACTCTTTGGTGTGGGCTGATATATCTGAACCAGGCCGGATGTACCGGGAAAAGGACAGGAAGTGACGTTTAAGCACGGAAGATGGCAAACAAATGTCAATTCTTTCATAGTTTTTTAATTTCTACTTTTTTATGTGAAATATATCCGCTCACGCACTGTCCGTTAACCCCTAACGTTTATTTGTGACCAATATTAGTTAAAGATTGTTATTGTCTCAACCCACGGAGCTCGCCCTCCGGTACTCTCTATGCGCGTGCTCGAGCAGGCTGCACTTCTCTTTACCATCCAAAGGGGTCAGTAACGAGAAGGAATTTCGGATACATTTACGTCTTCCCACAATACATATATATAATAATTGGATCATTTATGGGCGATGCAAATTAAAGATCACAGCACTGCGGACACTCACGTTGGGCGTTCATGCAGATCTTCATGCACTGCCTCCTGTTCTTAAAGTTGTTCTGGTTCCCCCCGCAGCCACCGTAGCGGAACATATGGCACCTCTGAGTCCGGGGGCTGAATGCAAAGTGCCGCAGGTTGGCCTGGCAGGGCCCCTCTACTGGGGTCAGCATGCAGAAGCTTGGGGCATTGAAACCTGCAGGGGTCCAAGATAAAAACCATACAATGACCAATACATAGGCTACATTTTACCTCCAGATTTTCAGCAGAGGTTTTTTTTTTGTATCCAAAGTGATGTGGGGCTGACCACAATTGCAGCATACGATTATAATTGTTGAGTTAATTTTCAGACATTTTCACACTTGGATAGGATGCAAAGAAGCTTTGGCAAAGGACTCTGAAATCCTAGTAGAATTGTATTTGTATCACATGTGTTAGTGATTTTCTTATGATACATGACATAGTGTGTAATGCCATGTTCCTTCTCAATGTTTCTTCTCTAAGTTGAAGGGGGGGGGGGGGTTACTTGAGAGTTAGGGGGTGTAGTATAATACACTTTGGCGGTGATAAAGGAAAACGCACATTTTTTAGAAAGGCTTATTTCTTTGCTTCACGAGCAGGTAGGGATCAGTATATTGGTAACGAGTGGTTGAAGGTAGAGTACAATCATTGGGGGTTGAACCCAGTATCTTTCAGCTGGGAGTCGAACAGCCTCGCCACTATGACACACTTATCATGACATGATGTCATCTGTGGCCGGGCCACATAATGCATAATACATTCAACACACATTCCCATTGACAGATATAAAAATTATAGTAGTGTTAGAAGATATTACATTCATTCCAACCAGCATAATAAAGCAACATAAATAAATATTCATATTCCTGTAAGAAAGCCTGTGGCTATACCCAGGGACATTAATAACTCTATTTCAACTTCTAATATTAAACCCATGTGATTGCCTTTGGCCACATGGTTGTAGACATGAATAGAACATGGGAGCAAAGAGTCTGTTCAACAGCCATGTTGTATCTCCAAGATCTAATGTACTAACGAGGTGCTCATGATAGCAACACAAATCTGCCGAATTGTTAAACTTTCCAAACGTTCCCCTTATGGCATAGTATTGATTTATCTGCACTGTTCTCTCCCCCGAGACTATACTCATATATGAGAATGTTGTGTTTTTATTTGGATTGTTTATCTCTTTTTAGAGTATCCTCAGGCTTGTTTTTACGCGTAACGTCGGCGTATGGACATATGGCTGCAGTGAGTGTGAAATGCCACACGGTGTCAGTGTTGAGTTAATAATCAGGATATACACGCTCTGCGAGGGTAAAAACATGAAGGGGGGGGGGGGGGGGGGGGGGGGGAGATAGGATGTAGGTTGATGAATTGGATGTAATTTGCTTTATGTACTAGTTTTATTCTTGCTGGACTACTTTAATGAATTCTAGCGAGGGAACAACAGTCCTATTCAAGTCCATAAAATTCATCTTGAAAATATACACAACTGCTCCCAGCAATTCCCCAGCAATCATCTCAAAACCAAACATTTTCCCTCTCTTAGTCTCTTTTATAGAAACCCATCATATATATCATTAAGTGTGTCATTTATGCTGCGCGAAAGCACTTCAATACAACAACAAAAAGGATGAAATGAATCAGGGGACCACTTGGCCACCTCTCCCTGTCAATGATGTTGAGAAACTACTGTAATTGAAATGAGAGCGAGAAGGATGTCCCACAGAGACAGAAACTCTCTGCTATCTCACACTCTCTTACATCTGACAACAGATAGAGAGAGAGAGAGAGAGAGAGAGAGAGAGAGAGAGAGAGAGAGAGAGAGAGAGAGAGAGAGAGAGAGAGAGAGAGAGAGAGAGAGAGAGAGAGAGAGAGAGAGAGAGAGAGAGAGAGAGAGAGGAGCATGTGAGCTAACAGGACACCAGAGCTGATGGACCCGGCAGTGTTTGACCTCCTCTCATCCTCTCACACAAGAAGTGTCCAGTCATTTGGCATGGATGCTAGCTTTACAAGATAAAGACAGATAAAATAAAAATAAAAATAAAGAAAAATAAAATAGAAATATAAAATTTAGAAGATTTGAATGAGATGAAATTGTGAAATGAAATTGTAAATGTGCATTGTGCATCAGCAGCTGTAAACATTGAACATTATTGTGCAAATAATTCTTCTTATGACAAATGTACTCTTTGTAAGTCGCTTTGGATAAAAGCGTCTTAAAATCCCCTACATGTAAATATAATGGATACACCCAGCCAGTGGGGGACAGGGAATCCACACAGTAAAAGCCACCAGACTGTGTATCTTTATATGTCTGTCTGTCTGTCTGTCTGTCTGTCTGTCTGTCTGTCTGCCTGTCTGTCTTGGTTCTGAGTGGGCTACAGGTCACTAAGAGCAGTGAGGGGTCAGGGCATCTGGCGAGATGCCTACAGCTTTCAGCCAGAAGTCAAAGCACTCGCAGTGGATTCATTTCAGAAGTGCAAGAGCCAAAATGTAAAGGTTCCTCCTCTTTTGTCAGCCTCTCTAGTCGAGGCATTCGGTCACAAGTGTCTCACTCAATGATATGGTTGCGCCATGACATGCGTTGACCATGGAGAACATGTTATGATTTGTGGTCAAAAGTAAGCAAGTGTTAGTATATGAGTACAAGAGTAGTTCACGTCCTGTCTTCATCTTCATTCCCCACTTGTCTTTCTGTTGAAGCTACCCAGGCAGGTGCAGCGCAAGAGTTTGGATCACAAGCCAAATGAAGTTGTTTTGCAGTCAATTTATTCACATATTCACCGCCATTGACAAGGGCCCTCAATATGTCCTCAACAAGCAATTCAACGGGTAATAGTAGTCTCCTGTCATCTCAACTTGATATTCATCAGGCCACTGATTAAGGTGGGGATATCGAGAGGGAATAAGAGAACACAAACAATAATAAACGCAAGAAGCAATTTCACTTTCATTTGGGGAAAGGGGGTGGGCTTCATAATGAGTAGCCTCACTCTAGACAGTAAGGCTGGAGTTTTGCAAATGCCGCTACCTAAAATATAATGTTTGTCCCTCCGTGTCTGAATCTGGTCGGCATACATTGTACTTAATGCTCAGCTGAAATGTAAAGAAAGCTGCACTCTCATTCTCATCGTCGACAGTACTGCTGTTGCCTCGGCCAACCTAGACTCACAAGTCAGTCTCTAAACGTTTTGCGCAAGAAGAGACCGAGGACTATGTCACAGGTTTGCTCAAAATGGGTGGAAACAACAGGGCTTGTACATCATGATGTCAGATGGCAATGCATATACAGGCATAGGAATGTTATGGGTAGTAATTGTCTTTTGGTCATTGTTTAATTAATGGGGTGACATTATTGCACTTGGAACTTCCACAGTACTTCTTATGTGTGACGTAACCAAACAAAGTTTTGATTCGCCAAGGACGCAGTCTAGTTATGTTCATTTACATTACTTTGCATTACTAGAACTCTCTTGAGTTCCCTCAAAATGTATCACCAACTAATATCCAACTAAAAGCCCTGTTAGGGTAAAGCAAAGCTGTCTTGCAGAACCAGTCAAAAGGCTTTAGAAGCGCGGCCTTTCGCATTGAGGCTGGGACACGTAGAAGTTGTTTGTGCTTGCAAACGCTGCACCATCAACACGTCTGTCTTGTCCTGGGTTGAATGTATTTAAACAAAGTCACCGCGAAACCTTAATTTCACCAAGCGTGTGGACTGCGCACACATTTGATGAAACAGAATCAATCACGTTGCTCGGGACAACTATTTTCAAGCTCTCTCGCTGTTTCAAAGTGATTGTACACTGTATTTCCAGTCAGTTTCACTGCGGCAGGGTATTTGGGTAGAGCATCATTTCCGATAAGGTGTCATTTCCTGTTAAATTTACAGAGCAGGGTCTGCAAGTGACTGTTCTCAGCGCCGTTTCAACAACTAAGGCTTCTTTTCTGCTAAGAACGGTTGCTAACTGAGGGAAATGACCCAGAAGTATCTCAGTGGAAGCCATGATAACAGCTGTTGGAATTCTCTAAATGCTAAGGAAAGGCGCTGCAATGCTTCCTTTTGTTATCTGATTTAGCATAGGGTACACTGGACCATGGAGATAATGCTGTGCCACACTCCTTTTCCATCCCGTTTTTTACGGGGTCAAGGAAAAGTGTTTAGTAAAGGATAGAATGTGATTTTTTAAATCCCCACATATTTGGTAGGCGCCGATTCCGATCATCTGGAATCGTGAGACTAAGGAAACAGGGAAGCATCGATTACTTGAGAACGGTGGCGTGGGCATGATATTTTACCATAAGTTTTAGAGTGGACAGGAATGATTGATGCATTATTTACCATAAGTACTGCAATATAGGGGCTTTTGTGGCAATTATGTGATTTGTGACTTAAAAACAGACGCGAAGGAGGGAAAAGTGTGTGTGGGGGTAGTGCACCTGAGTGAGTGCCCCTGCTCCTACACCCAACACTTTCATGCACAGCAAATTGTATCTATTTTGTATCAACAAAAGATAGATGAAAATGTTGCATCGATTTAGAAAACACCGCAAGTTGACCAACACATAGGACTATAAAGGTTTTTGATTGTGTAGAGAAGTGTAGAAGCAAAGGATGGCAAGTTTGTGTTCTCACCATTCTGCTGCACAGAGATGTTTGGAGTGGCCTGCAGTAGGACAACTACTTCCTCTGAAATCACCCAAACACAAACAAAAGTTGTTATTCATTTAAATACAAGTTGATTGCTTTGCATTAACTCTGTATATTCTCTGTCATACATTTTCCGATTCTGTGTTCCAAAGGTATCAAAGCACAGCCTCCATTTTGTAAATACGTTAAAGCCTCTGTAGGTCACGGATGAGGCTCATTGTTAACTGTTTTCTGTTTAGAGTTATGCATTGCTATTTATTACACTCACTGAGAATCACTGAGCATAATACAGTTGTAGTAGCAGTAAGTGTGACGTTCTGAGTAAAAAATAAATACAAAAAGAGTGAAAAATGAGCCTGGGCTAATAATGAATGTTTTACATTTATTACAACAAGCTTACCCAATATTGGCTTAGGCTGTGTTTCTGATGAGTTGGTAAGTTTTGGACGAACTTCTGTCACTGGTTCTTTGGTTGTTTTGGCTGTAAATAATAAAAACAAGACAGTGTTCATATGTTAAGGCACTTATCATATAGCTTTCTGAAACTACTGTAAAGGCACCACAGAAAAACCCAGTATATAGAACGAGGAGAAGAATATTTTTATGCCTATATCCATTTCCTATGCTGCTACTTTCAGGTAATTTTTGACACAGGGTTCTTCTGGTTACACATCCTTGGTGTGCAGTTAGGCTGGTGAATTTGAATCCAGCAATGGAAAACTGTCCATGAAGTCAGTTTTATATCAAATTATCATTTGTACATTCATATTTACTTTGCCATTCCTTACCACCATGTTACCAGAGCGGAAAAGTTGATACATCCTTGAATGACTCTACTAATGTAAAAAGACAGATTCATTTATCTCAAATGATTGTCTTCAATATGCCTTCCAGTCAATGTCTACACTGATTAGAATGCATAGTGTGTTATACGTTCACATCCTATGGGATGTGGACACCGTTTGGTCACACTTGAGTGGCTTTCTTGTGAATTCTGTCGACAACTTCACTATCTTAATGACTTCAGAAAGTGGCGCCAAAGTCTGGCATGATGAAATTTTTTTTTTTTTTTTTTTTTTGAGGGGTGCCTGAAAACTATTTAAATGCTAAATCAGGCAGAAACGTGACTTCATGGTTGGCAAAAAAAAAAATCCATCAAAAAGTTAATTCATGAGGTAACACTGCTTTGAATATTTCACTTTTCTGGATTGCGTTTATTTTGGCATTTTCCTGTTTTAACGCAGAGCAATTAAACATAGAGCATCTGCTTATGGGGGCGCCACAACACTTTATTAATTCAGCATTACGTGTTCTCTAGACCAAATTAATGACTTCTTCTCTTTTCAAACCCGGTTTAATGACTTCCTCGGTCATTAACTACTCACACTGCGCACCAATGAACCATGTTCAGCATCAGAACTCAAAACGATGTCAACAATGTCTTCAACTGAGACTTAATGAAAGTGGTTGATCATGATTATTATTGTTGAGAACGTGAGACATTATCTGTGAGACTTCATCACTCGTTGAAGTAGTATTTGTCAGCAGTAGTATTTGACGGTCAGCAGTAGTCAGCAGTAGTAGGCTATTTGACTTTAGCACGTCAACATTCCAATCCTGCATGCTATGTACAACGTCAGATTGTATACAATGTGAATGTTTGCAAGTCACATAGTACGCTTCACATGAAATAAGCACTAATCTAAATGGATTCTCAATGAGGTCAGACACCTCAATAAGAAACTGGTAGGGTTAGGGTATCTTGCTGTAGGTATACATACAGGTTAGGCTGCAGACATTTGGGGGATCGAACCCAGTACCTTTCTGTTGGGAGATTGATGTACAATTGATATACTAGTCTCGCCCACAGAGCCCGATGACCCCTTACAGTTAAGGGCTCAGGGTGTTCGGTGGCTAGACAAAAGTGTAAATGTCTTACCGGGTTTTTGGCATTTGGACTGGCACTCCGCCATGCTCCTGAAGTTGTTAGCATTCCCGAAGCAGCCGCCATAATAGAATTGCTGGCACTGGCGAGTCACTCTGTTAAAGAAGTAGCGTGTCACCAGTCCCCGGCAGGGGCCCGGGGCCTCCCCGAGATGACATGGACTCTTGTCAGCTAGCAGGAGAAGTCAGGAAACAAGCAAAGAAAAAGAGAGTGTTAGACCACCGGTGGACTCTGTGATACAGCAGGATGCAGTATTTGCTCAAGCCACAAAGTAACGATGCAGCAGATAAATGCAGATGATTAAATCATTAACACCATTAACCATTAACACCATCATTAACACCACCCCCAACAAACATTTCAGATGAACTTCGAATCAGATTTAAGATTCATTAAGAGGTCTTGGTAATCATGGTTTTCATGTATTAATCTGTTCGTGCAAGGCATTGCTACATCAGAGATGGTAAGAAGGGGGACCACATGATGTAGAATAACTGGTATATACTGAAACATACTGCGATTTATCTGACCGACCCACTTTTCCATATTATTTAACCACAGGAAGTTTGCATAGATGTACATAAACAGGAAAAGGATGTGCATACACACACACACTATATATATATATACATACATATGGCTACATAGGCATATACAATAGTAACAGAGGGGTTTGCACCAACAACCTTTTCCCAGTGTCTCACCACTGAGTTCCAATGACATGAAATGCCATTGTGCAAAACAAGTAAAAACAATATGGAATTGCCAAGATTGTTCATTGTTTTGTTTGTGTTTCATTTGTATTGATCAACCGATGTCTCCGTCCTCAAAATGTGTCAGGTTGTGGTTCCAGACGATTAAGAACACAAAAATGTAAACAAGAGAAACTGTCGCAAAAATTATCCATCTGATAAATTGCATTCCTATTGTGGATATGAAACCATAGATCAGTCTAGATCATCTCCTTGGTATGTAGCATCCCCTGTTATTGAAAACAAAACGATTTCACAGTTCAGCACGAAGCCTCGGCATGCCGCTGATAACCGAGTGAACTACAGAGATGAACTACAGAGATGATGAACTCAACACAACCCAGGCTCCAAGCCCAGAGTTGCTGATCCCTGCCCAGACCGTGAATAACATCACAGTGAAAGCCCGGATGGGAAACACAACACCTTGTACTTTGTTTGAAGCTCAGGCGGTGAAATACATGAATCTTCAGTAGATGCTGGGAATGCACAAACAGCTTGTCTTTACATTTACATTCAGGGCATTTAGTAGACACTTAAAGCGACTAACTACAAGTAGCCTACATTTGTCAGAATTTATGTATATTTTGAGTTGGTTTTAGTTGTTTTCTGTTGTGTTTTTGTTTGTATGTGTTTTAAAAAAAATATATAATATTCAATTGTTCCATCCGGGATCAATATACTGTCAAATAAACCATATGCAGACGTTGTGCTATAGTGTTATCAACCCAATTATTTTGCCATTTATCTCTTCTTCTTAAACCTGGACACTTTCTCACTTGAAATTCTGGTGTGGTTTCTGGTCCTCGCTGTAAACCTCCCCTGTCCTCTGTCTTTTCTAACTCCCTCCGGACGAGGTACGGCTAGCGTAGCGCAGCTAGCCAAGTAGCACCGCCGCCGCTCTCCTGCGGAGCAGAGCAGCCGAGCTCCAACCCCCGGTTCACCCCCCACCAAAGCCCCTCGCTCCACCACCCTCCTCACCCACACACAGTTGGAATGTAGTGTTGCTTCGACGCTGGAATTAAAGAGATAACGTTAAAAAACTAAACCAAACAGAGGCCTGTAGACAGGGGCAAAACCAGATTATCTGCAAAGGTTATTTGAAATACCAATGTTCTAATTCAAATATTTTGTCATAATATAATGATAACACAGCTCTAAATAACAATTACTTATATAAGTATTATAACATATTATATAGTTATTATTTTTGAATTATCATGAGCACTGCAGCAAAAAGTATTCCAAATATTTTAACTTAATTTTTTATGAATATGCTAATTATGATTTCTTGCATTTTACTAGACTAATTATTCTCAGAAGCCCTGGCTGGTCTGCGGCCCACCACTGATTTGAGAGTACTTTTACTGACCCTGCTACCAGGGAGGATCCAAGGGGACACACAGACACACACACACACACATAAACTCACACACACACACACACACACACACACACACATGCACACACACACACACACACACACACAAACATTCACACTAACACACACACACACACACACACACACACAAACATTCACACTAACACACACACACACACACGCACACACACACACACACACACACGCACGCACACACGCACACACACACACACTCATGCTGAGTGTGAACTTGAGAGAGAGATGGTCCCAGACAACCCATTTACCATCAGCTTCTCTAACATTGAACGATGTGAGGACCGGCGGGGCAGCAGAATCCATTATCACAACAATATCTATTCATCAAAGCGCTTTTAAGCGAGGGGTAACACTTGATTTAAGACCTTTCTTGCTTCGCATAATGGAATAGAAAACCACAAAATAGGTTTGTATCATTTTATTTCTTTCTTTTTTTTTATCTTCACGCTTTTATCACGCGCTCCGGAGAGCAGGGTTTCGATTGGTTAGGGCTCTCCCGGACGTTTTTTTTTTTCTTTTTTTTTTACGATTGATTCGGCTTACATGGGATGAATGGTTGACGCCGCTTAATCCCGCTGGAGCCTGACCCCTCTGCCCTGTCTTGTTGACCGCAGGACTCTGCCGCCTCACCTCAAATCCCCTCCGGGTAGTTTGGCTCTCGACATTTGAAAAACGGCTACAATTTGACCTCACATGGGAGGGTCAAATCACTTTGGACTTTTAGGATCCTGCAAGCGTTTTGCAAACTGGCCATCGCGTTTACATTTTTGCAGTGTAAATGTTTTTTTTCCTCTCTTGAATTGACTATGTTCAACAGATCAAACATGCCTCCTTTACCGGGTTTCAAACTCACAACCTAATGCAATGAACAATACAACATGAGCGATTTAACATTCAACATTGACTACTTCCCAAGGTTCCTGGCATGTTTTAAAAAGTGCCGTTTTTATTTATATTATTTTATTTATATTTATTTATTTATTTATTTATTTATTTATTTATTTATTTATTTATTTATTCATTTCTAATCAATATTATATTATTATGAGAAATATTTCAAATTTCTAATGGGGCGGCAGTAGCTCAGTGGATAGAGTGGGTGGACAGAGCGGGTCGTCCACTAACCGTAGGGTCGGCGGTTCGATCCCCTTAATCCCCCTCCTCCAACTGTCTACATGTCGAACCCCACAAATATGCTGATTGTATGTAGCTTTGGACAAAAGCGTCTGCTAACTGCCCCCTTTAATCACATGTGTATTGCTACTGAAGGGCATATGGCCGTCTCCTGAGGGTCAGACTGGCCGCTTGCCCTTTGTGTTTTTGTCAAGTGGTTCACCTGTCAACAAAGCTCAGCAGCCCATGGACCAAAGAGTTAACATTTCAGCTATAGGTCAGTGCATTGTTAGCATAAGTGTCTCCCAAGTGCCGCTACATCACTGCAGATCCAACTTTGGCCTCTACATTTTTCTGTTATAAATAGCGGTGTACAGGGTTCTACATATAAGTGTATAATGTTGTTAATAACCCTATATATTTCCACTGTTGCTGGATATACTGACTGTAGTGGAATATATAATGTAAAGTTGGGAAGAAAAGGTGATCTGATGTGTGCTTTGTGTAAATACTAAGTAATAAATTAGACAAAGTATGGTTACTGTTTTTTTTCCTCTCTGGACAAACTTGCTTCAAAAGCTGTATCTCCCAGAATCTTAAGGGGTGGGTTGGGCTGTTCTTGGGCCCAGTGTTAGTTTACTTAGATAATATTTTTTATTTATCAGCTTCTTTTCTTTTGGTACTCTATGCAGTGTCTTATGGAACTTAATTTTAAAAGGCCTGCAATATGGATACTGTAAGATGTTGTGTTATGGCTACTTGATCACAGATCAATGACAGGTGGTGTAGGTATGGTTTAAAAGCTATTATTTGAGTGTAAATTGTTTAAAATGGCACAGCCATCTGTCAGCTATAAGTGAATGAAATGCGGCGTGAAGATATCTGTTTCAAGTTGACTGCCCATGCTTCCGTCTGAGTCCATTTAGATTCTACAGCGCTCCAGACCCATTTCTGACCAATCAGGGCATGTCCTGCATGATTGGTTCGGGGCATCCATCTTGCCGGTCAATCACAGGTCAGTGAAATGCAACAACCTCTCAATGTCACTTCTCAAGGTTAACATCGGCCAGTGCATCAGCGGACATCACCGCTTTTCAATCTCCAACCTCTTTGGAAAAAAAAATGTGCAAAGTGCGAAAAAGCAAGATCTTCTTCAAACTGAAATCGAGTCGAAAACCGCGGTTTCAGAAAGTGCCTGTCGACGTCCGGCAAGTACTACGGGTTCAACCACTTTCAGAACCATCTGTATTCCTCAAGCCGCCTTTGCTCCCAATAGAATAAGGCAAAAGAAGACAACTTTTTTTTTTCTCTCATCCTGGCATTGCTCTGAAAGATTACCCAGTCCTTAAATCAGGATATCTAAGCCTCTTCTTATCTCTCTAAACAAGCTGACAACTCCTCCCCACGGAGAAATAGCTCGGGTCCTTCTCCCCAGGAACTATACTTCTCCGGCAGTCACTCCTTGTACTCTGTTTTGTTTCACTTGAGAAATGTATTTGAGAAACGCCCCGTCTGCTCTATCACACGTTCATCTTTGCTTTGTTGCCCCCCCCCCCCCGGCCCTCCACTCCGTCTTCGCTCGTACTCCAAGGTTACAGGGACATAGAAGGGCTTGATGGCTGCTTGTGATGTCTGCATATGAAATGAAAATGTAGGCCTGTATTTCACTGGGACGAGGTGATTGAGAAACTGACAGGGTAACACCTCTCGCCTTTATGTGTGTCAAGACCATAAAGCTGCATCTGTGGATCACAGTGCAGCCCCACTGGATCTTATTTACCTAGTGGCCATCTTGGATCCAATGCAAATGCAAAAACAAATGCATCCAGTTCCAGCTAGTGTTTAGAACCAAGATGGCTGTTAGAGGAATAAGAACCCATTGACTTTGCTTTCAATCATCTTGAAGTTCCAAAAGTACATGACAATCGGCCATCTTTACCAGACATTCAACAGTAACAAAGCTAGCAGTTGTTATTATTCTTCATATATAATGAAGCACCAACATGACACCTTGAAATGTGCGTGACATGAGTCTGAAACCTTCCTTTTGGACACAACCAACGTGCAGCACGAAGCATCACAACAGGGACAAAAGTTAAACTTTGGTAACTTCAAGCGAATTAGTGCAATTATGCAAATTGATTGATTCTGTTGGTACAAACTGTACTGGTGTGTACTGATGGCCATTGGTATTTTTTTTCCCTGGTGAAATATTTATTTCTACAAAAATATTCCGCAAAATTGTTTTAGTCTAAATTATCTAAATAATAATTAATTTCAGAGGGAGATTGTTAATAAGTGGCAGAGTGATGCTACACTCCAAAACTCTATTGGTCGTAAAAAAAAATTAAGAACAATTCTATAATTTATGAAGATTGAGTTCATAATTTGCTTGCATTAAGATAAAAGGGACGTGGATAATGCTTGAGGGTCATAACATGTACAGCTGTTTGTTATCAGAAGGAAGATAATTATAATGGTACTATGGGCGCCGTGGAGTCCCTGAGCTCAATACTCTTGGCTGATTTGTGTCAGATGAATGTGTTTGGTGATCATTTATCTGCTCTGCACTGGTTGACTCGCCATTGATTAAGTCTCATCTAGACGTTTTATCAAACACACCGAAACTGATAAAGACAGAGACACACTCATGCAGGCACACAGACACACATGCACGCACATGCACACTTGCTCACACACACTCACCGTCACAGACACAATCACCCACATGCACACACAATTGCACACACACACACACACACACACACACACACACACACACACATACACACACACACACTTGCTCACGCACACTCGATCAGACACACACACACACACACACACACACACACACACACACACACACACATACCAAGCCATTAGCATCCATCTCAAATAGCTCAAATGAAGCTTGGAAGTACTTATAAATGATGGGGATCTATTTTTAATGGGCTCAGGAGGAAAAGTGGGTTGTCTTGCAACCTGAAGGTTGCTGGTTTGATCCCCGGCTCTTCCTAGACAAGTTTCAAGGTGTCCCTGAGCAAGACACCCAATCCTCACTGCTCCCGATGACTTGGCTGATGACCTGCATGGCTGACAACAACATCGGTGTACGAATGTGTGTATGATCGGTGATATGGAGCCTTAATTTTTAAACACTTTGAATGGCCATTGTTCTGAAAATCCCTAATGCAGTCCATGTACCCTTTACCAATTAAAGATTGTGTTAATTTGAGTTATAACAGGGACAGTTCCCCATTTCGAGAACGACTCAATGACACACTGACATGTTTACCAGTCTTTATGGTATCCCCGGTGCCAACACAGGAAAATGTCAGTTCAAGTTATCTGTACGTCACGCACCAGATGGTTGTAATCGCTGCTCAACCAATCAGACTGATTTTTTAAATGCACGCTTTCCTGATTCCGCCGCCCTTGAGGAGTGAACGACCTTTGTGGCGTTTTGCTGCCGAGCGTGTTTTACCTTTCATCAGAGCCACGCGTCCGTCCGACGAGGCGTCTTGATAATCAACGCTGAGAAACGAGCGCAATTAAAACCCTATCATGCTAATATGTCATCGCATTAAAGTGAAAGGGGGTGACTTTGGCTTAAAAACAAAAAAAAAAAAGCTGGGGCTGAAGCACAAGTGAAAGGTCAGCCTCTGGGGGTGTTTTTTTTCTTTGTTTTTTTTCTTTTTCGCTCGGTTATCTCGTGATGAATAATTCACCGCGCCCCAAATTCCTCCTCGACGGAGTTGAAGGTGGAGTACTGGGGATTCGTGTTTTTTTTTTTTTTTTTTTTTGGGGGGGGGGGGGGGGGGGGGATTAATCGGCTGGCTCGGTTTATAAGCGCCGCGTTTAAATCACGCGCCCCGTCCCCTGTCCCCGGGGTCACGTTGGCCTCTCTCCAGCGGAGACTTCAATATCTCAGCAAAATTAACTGTGGCGCTTAAGACGCGGGGCCGCGTGGCTGATTTTGAGGGAAAGCGTCCTTTCTGTTGTGGCCTAGTGCGGAGTCATCACTGTTTACGCCCTTGAGGGTGTTTCTTTGGAAAGCTAAGGGCCTGCAAAAGTTGGCGAACGAAGCGCTAAATGCATGAATCCACTGTGAATCCGCGACGCGATTAATAAGGTCAGTGTGACATTAGCCTCGACGTCCAGTCCTCTCTTGTGCCGCTTTTTGCTGTCGTACAAGCCGAGCCTGGAGGGAGACCCTAACGAGTCGGGCAGGCCAATAGGGTGGCGCTTCGGATACGATTGGGTGGATTTGTCTTGACGAGGGTCGAAGGGGAGGAACGAGGCAGCTCAATGGACCACTGGTCGACTGCAACCAGGAGTCTGAACGCAAGTGAGACAGATTAACTGGTGGGGTTTAAAGTGGTCACAGTGCTGCAAAGTCACATACAAACTCACTAACTTACTCACACAAATGTACATACATAATAAACTCAACGAGATGGTTGAACTGAAATATTTTGCTTCTGATCCCACTGATCCCATATGAACTGTCACTTCTTAAATGGATGTCTACAGCCATCACAATCATAACCCAAACATTTTTTAAATACTTCCAGTCTATATAACTTATATCATGTCTATATAATCCAGCTATGAACGTATATGTTATATGTTCATATCTGGATCCCTTTATGGTTTATACGTGCCTGCATTAACATGCAGGGATGGCGTTGAGTTCATCACCTCATCAGCCAATCAGAATTAGTCTAAAACGTTTTCATTTAGTTTTTGATAGATTTTTTCCCCCTCTTCTATCGGCCATCATTTATTTAATTTCCACAAAGCCTATTTATTTTTTATTTGAGTGAAATTGAGTGATCTGTTTTTTGCCTCATTAGTTTTTACTCACTCCATTTCTCTGCTGTCTGCGTGTTGTAATTCTCCTTTGGCAGCAGGCTATTAATAGAGATGGCTTTTATTACGGCCGCTGTCGTCCGTAATTATCATGGCCGCCCCGATGCAAAGCGGGGTCGCTTCTCGCGGAGACGAGCCGTCGGGGGTCACAGGGGGGGGGGTCAAGCGTCGTTTGAACCCCGGGCGCGTTTTTTTTGCGACCACTGTGATGATGCGGTGATTAGCCAAGCAAACAGCTCAGCTCAGGGAGCGTCTTCAAACATCTTTTCAACCTCACAGGAGGATGTGATTTCTAAATTACTTTTCTTCGTTTTTTTTTTCTCTTTACAGACATGCCCCCCCCCCGCGGAGAGCAAAGAGAAATACAAAAAAAGAAATCCTTGAATGTATTCATTTATTTCATATTCACCACCTTCAAAAGATTGTATTCATTCAGTCGCGTTGGGTTTCTGTGATGGTTGTTTTCTGAAAAAAAAAAAAAAAAAGTGCTCTGCATTTGGGCAATCTCCGCCTGCCAGCCGGAGCTGGAGCCTTGAGCCGAGCCGCAAAAGCAAAAGTTTGGTCTGTTTCTGTGTGATCCTGCATTCGACCTCCATCAACACAGCCAAGCAGGGGTTGCCAGTAGCTTTTTAAAGACACAGACCGAAGGGATCGATGACTCATTGTCGGGGGTTTAAGTGGAGACTTGGTGGTGAGGGAGATTTCAGCACAGTTCCCGGGGGAGAGAAAAACATTTCCTCCCAAGGGGTTATTTTCCTTCAAAAAGGAAGGCCGCGTCATCATTTGCAAGCGAAATGTATAAAAAAACCTGACAAATAAATAGTGCCGCTAACTGACAACTGTGACTCTTGATGGTGATGTATTTCCGTTGTGTTGCCTGGATGCGCTGTGGTGCTGAGGACGATCTTTCTCGCCGAGGTTAACGGACTGCTGATTTAGTACCTTAATACACGTTTACTCTGACCGGGGGCTTCAGTGGCCAAAGGGCACAGAGTTGTTTTTGTTTTTTTTAGAGACCTATATTACAACAGCAAAGCATGCTGGGTAATCAACACAAAGACCCTCTGCTTGGAGAGTGGTCCTTGGCATCGACGGTGCGGCGGTTGTTCGGATGCATTATTTTAAGACCAATTCATATTAGCGACGTGGAGGCCATATAACGCACACTCGTTACATTTTGTTATTTTATTGATTGTCCTTCACGTTTATTCCAACAGGTACAGCACTCTGAGTGGCCTTTGCGGTTGACAGGTGCTGTATAAATACATCGTGAGTTAGGATGATGGCCTGTTTGGACTGCGTTCGAGATCACAAAAGTGAAAGATGCCCGCCTTCCCTTGGCGGCCCATATATCCGGACCTGTTTATAATCACACTGCTATACAAACATACGCTATGGGTACACCTGTATGACATTATGCTTTAGGATCTAACAACTAAACTCAGTATGTTGGTCATCACTCCAGTTCAAGGATCAAGCATAATATGATGTTCTTTTCTTTTCCGCATGCATAGCACACAACAGCATGTCACGTGTGTGGTGGTTACTTCACAGCAGATTTTTCCAACCCAAAGGTTCGGATCAGAATGCCAGTGGTTAAAATACATCAGGCACTAAGGTGCGTCTGCACGACGCTTGTCTAACTCGGGGTATTGGCTAGGACCTGAGCTGTGACCTCCACAACAACTTCAAGCGAGAGGAACGCGGCAACAAATCAACCGTCAGACACCGCGGCCGGCTGTGACCTGACCTGTGACCTTTCAGACAGAGAACCACGGCCCGTGAATACGAGAGCAGACACCCGCGTTTAGGGTCCGATCCATTTGGGTCCGTTTAGGTTTCGATCGGTTTGGGTCTGTTTAGGATCTGATCCGCCGTTGGCGCGACTCCGACGCACAAAGTGTCTCAAAGCACCGATGCGGGCCGACAGATTAATCGGACGCCAGCAATAGTCTGTGGCGGTTGCGTTTCAGTGTTTTTTTTTTTTCAGTGTTTTTTTTTCGATTCGATTCGCGGGCCTTGAATGACAGCGGTGCTCAATGCAGCACGCATTTATTCATCTCGTAGCGTGTCGGCTGTCGGCGGTCGGCGGCTCGGAGCGCCGACGCACTCGCCCTGGTTCTGACCCGGGGCCGAGACCTTCTGCGTGTGACAGGGCACACTTTGTAAAAGAGAGAGATGCTGATTATGGCTAAAAGGGAGTGAGGATGTGTGCTGCCACGCCACCAGAGAACAAGAGATGCTCATCAAGGTGACCTTCACCCTGTGTGTAGATGTTGTTGTTGTTGTTGTTGTTGTTGTTGCTACTCTGGTGGTGGAGCTCAGGTACTC
>JAXIVH010000010.1:12635320-12645320 GCA_036785325.1 Urophycis tenuis | reverse complement strand
CTGTTAAAAAAGTTTTAAAGTGCTACATTGCTATGCTATATGTTCCTATTTACGATATGCTAAAGTGACTTGCAATTAACCAAAGTGGCTTACAATGGACTCAGATTCAGGTCATTAAAGAGGCAGGTAGGGTTTTAGGGCTTGTTGCTCAAGGCGAACTACAGGCAGGCTGTGTGTGTGTGGACACACGGCGGTTCAAACCCAGCACCTTTCTTGCCAAGAGGCACAGCCACACCATAACCACTCCACTATCCTGTCATCTTCTCCACAAGGTAAACACACCTCCGTACTCATGTCTCCGAGCAGTCTGCCGTTCCTCTGTTTTCTCTTTCCCCCCCACACAAAAAGGGGCCCCCCCCCCGAAGCCAACCCCGCCGGCAGAGAAAAATACTGAAACATACCGAAAAAGCGGATAATAACAGTGGTGTTAGAGAGAGAGAGAGAGAGAGAGAGAGAGAGAGAGAGAGAGAGAGAGAGAGAGAGGAGAGAGAGAGAGAGAGAGAGAGGAGAGAGAGAGAGAGAGAGAGAGACTGTGACGCGGGTCCGAACTGCCACATGTCTGTCTTTGTATGAGATGAGAAGGGGGGAAAAACAGGATGCGCTTATTGATTTAAATCCCCCCCCCTCCCCCCAAGTCAGGACTGTGAGGACCGCGTGTTGGCGGCTCGGGGGCCCGACGTGGAACCAAGACCATTACTGGGCCGTCCGCAGAAGACACGTGACCCGGTATCACAGCGCCTTCCAGACTCAGCTAATGTTCTGGTAACACTGACAGGGGTTTTTCCAGCACCGGGCTCCAAGCAAAACACAGCTCCCTGGTTGGGAAAATCTGTATCACTGAACAAGGCAAACATAGCACATCACAGACACACACCCACACACACACACACACACACTTGGTCACTCACGAGCACAAAGACACACTCACATGCACACAGAGACACACGCACACGTACATACCCTGTGAATGCCCACCATTACTTATTCCAACTACAAATAAGCCAAACATGGTGCAAAATATGCCTTACTCAATTCATTTTCACAAGTAATCCCATGTTGCATATTCTTTCACAATCAGGGACATAGATTTCTGTTACACATGAATGGTTGCTAAATGGAATACTGGATGAAATAGTTGTTTTGCAGCATAGCTCAGACACTTTATTACACTCTATTCCCATTCACATGTCGATGGTCGACACCCCCCCCCCCCCCCCTCCCATTCCAACACTGAAACAACTACCATACGTTAGCTTCACTTATCACCACGGGTGTTGGGGGGGGGGGATGGGTTAGGATGTGTGGGGTGAGGATGTCGGGGGGAGGAGGATGCTGGGGGGGGGAGAATGCTGGGGTGAGGATGCTGGGGTGAGGATGCTGGGGGTGAGGATGCTGGGGGGAGGATGCAGGGGGGAGGATGATGCTGGGGGGAGGATGATGCTGGGGGGAGGATGATGCTGGGGGGAGGATGCAGGGGGGAGGATGCAGGGGGGAGGATGCTGGGGGGGGAGGATGCAGGGGGGAGGATGCTGGGGGGGGGAGGATGCTGGGGCCTCCCGCTGTGCCTCAGCTTGTTAAGTTAAATGTCAGCAGAAGGTCACCGCGGCAACGAGTGGCTGCAGAGCAACACACGGAGGAGGTGTGCAGTGTCGGGGGTTCGACATCGGGGTCCGAATCACTCCATTGTAGCACAATGCAGTGATTGATCCATAGAGGGGAGGAGCGGAGGAGAAGAGGAGCAGAGGATGGAACAAGAAGATGGGAGAACAGAGAAAAGTGAGGAGAGAGGCGAAGTCAGGGAATTATTAGAGAAGATGAGAACAGTTCAACAGTGCACTAAGTACCACCACCTCCTCCAAGGCATAGGCATAACAATGGCTCCATACCCCCCCCCCCCCCACACACACACACACACACACACACACACTCAAACACACACACTGCCACACACACTGCCACCCCTCCCTCTTGGTAATTGGCTATTGCCGAGAACCGCCACGGCTGCAGAACATAATTGGAGCAATTATGCAGGTGTGACAGCTGGAATGGTGATGGCAGAGCGACTGCTGCATTAGTTGTCACGTTTTTTTTTTCAGATTCCACAAGGCACCACCAACTGAATGTAATTGACATGTTTTAACAGCACAGTTAAGTGACACATTTACTTAGGTGACACACGAGCGGCGCACAGAAGCCGTCCCGTCCCGGGCACGCCGGCGTCCTCTTCCCATGGCGAAGCTGTTCCCATGATGCAATGCGACGCAATGTTTACCATCCCTCATGTCAACACTCTTACGACGCCGAAAGTTGAAGTGCTCACTTAACGGAAACAGCTGTTGAATGAACAGCCTGCAGTCTGTTGTCGTGAGGGTATTTGTTATTTTTAATGTGGACTTTATGAACAAAAGATTGTTTTATCCAACATGAATCAATTCAAGATTTTCACTGCGACGTGGAAACTTTTTGCCCTGCTGGTTTTGATCCCCATGGTTGCAGACTAACCTGTAGGCATCCTTGAGGAAGATGCCAAAACCCCTACCAGCTTCTCAATGACCTGAATCTGTCACTCTGGATAAAAGTGTCTAAATGTGATTAAATAGGAAATAGTAAACAGTGTGATTTCAGGTTGAATTATAATCAAAGGGCTCAGGGACATTAGTAATCTCAGGGAACAGTTCAACATACAAGGGAAGCTCTTGTCTGTTTTTCTGTCAGACTGGATTCAAGAGAGGGGGGGGGGGGGCATAGGAGGCCCCCTATGATCCCATTTGAAGTAAACAGAATTTCCTCATCGGCCCCTGTGTTTTCATTCAGAGACTTATTTTGGCCGTGGCTTGCGAGGCACGACAGTGACAAAGCGAGTCAATGCCGCTGAGACAGTACAGCAAGTTTTTCGGGGTCACACTGAACTCCGAGACCCTGCCTCCGACGCAAAAAAAACAAAAAAAAAACAAAACCTAAAGTATTTTTGGTTTAAGGATTTCTGGGGCCGAAACAGTTGTTTGTGTATCCCTGGTCAGGGAGGGCACCTCTGGAGGGGACGTGCTCTGGAATGCCTTATTTCCCGCTGGGATGGACACACGGACGGGGGGGGGGGGGGGGGGGGGGGGTGAACCATCTACCTGTTCAAACAGCCCCGACTGTATGGGGTGAATGTCATTGTTGTCGGACAATCGCAGCTCTTAGCCCTGCGGTCTGCAGACAAAAGCCCTGCCGCCGCCGCTGCTGCTGCTGCTGCTGTTGAGTCATAGCTGTAGGGTGGAACTCTGTGTCTCCGCGGTATCGCGGTGCACTCATCTGTCAAGCTAACGGATAGAGGCCGCGCTAGACTGTCGCTGTAAATCACGAGGGGAATTTGAGTTGCATAATCCTATTGTGAGTGAGTGAGTGTGTTTTTGGTGGCGTGTGTCAGGTGTGTGTGTGTGTGTGTGTGTGCATGTGTGTGTGGGGGTGTTTATTTGCATGACTGTACACTTGGTGCAGAAGAGAGTGTGTGTTTGTGGTTGTGTGTGTGTGTGTATGTTTGCATGACTGCAGCTGTGTAGAAGAGTGTGTGTGTGTGCTCGAGGGCTTGTGTGTGTGTGTGTGGTTATGCGTGTACGTGTTTGTTTGCATGACTCTGTACTTGTAGAAGAGTGTGTGTGTTCGAGTGGTTGTGTGTGTGTGTGTGCGTGTGTGTGCGCGCACGCGCGCGCATGCGAGTGCGTATGTGTGTGCGGTTTCGCGTGTTTGTTTGCATGACCGTGTGCCTGTGTAGAAGTAGGCTACGTATCAGGGTAAGATACGGTGTACCGTATTCATCCCAGCGGGAGAGTCGGGGTGTCGCCGATGGTACACCTCTGAAGAGTGTTTGAGAACAAGCGCAACGCAAACACAGGGAGACCAGCAAGAGAGGGCATTTGCAAACATATCGTATCATAAGGCTCCGCCGCAGACACAGTATT
Organism: Urophycis tenuis; assembly: GCA_036785325.1. NCBI lineage: Eukaryota > Metazoa > Chordata > Actinopteri > Gadiformes > Phycidae > Urophycis > Urophycis tenuis. The sequence continues at coordinate 12,641,376 of JAXIVH010000010.1, read as the reverse complement.
TTCAAAGGCTATTCCTGAGGACCGCTGAGAACTCAACGCCGCGCCAGAGACAAAGAGTGGCGTTCAGCCAAAGGCTCCGCCGCAGACACAGTATTTTCAAAGGCTATTCCTGAGGACCGCTGAGAACTCAACGCCGCGCCAGAGACAAAGAGTGGCGTTCAGCCAGATGGATGTCAGGCGGGGAGCGCGCCCGGCGCCGGGGAGCGCGCCCGTGCCGCGCAGCAATCAAGGAGAACACAGGCGCACGCCGGATCGTCAGCGAAAATAACAGCCGGCCCTCGGAAGCTTCGGTCGGTTGCCCTTGTTCTTGCGCCGCGGGCCGGGGGAGAACGCACGGAAGAAATGAAACCGTGCACACACACCACGCGATGGCGGCCACGCACGCTTTCTGGCCGCGCACGCGTGGACGTTGGCGCGGCGGCCGAACGATCAAAGCCGAGGACCTTGCGCGTTTCAAAGGTTTTTTTCTTTTCTTCTTTTTTGTTGTTTTGATGGTAAGGGGGTGGGCGGGGGGAATCAAAGGGAGCCCAGCCGTAACACCTCCCTGAAAGCCGCGCTGCTTGGGAGAGAAGCGATTGCTTTTCCCCATGACACAATACCAGAGGTCTCCTGCACATTGACACTGACTGAAAGGGATGTGCGTGTGTGTGTGTGTGTGTGTGTGCGTGCATGCGTGCGTGCGTGCGTGAGAATTGGGTGCGTGTGTGAGCGAGAGAGAGAGAGATAATGACTGTATATACAGTATATATGAGAGTGAAAGCCAGGTGAAGAGTGAACAGAGACTGTATCCTGTATGGGCCACAGCAGGTCGGGTCATGCACAGCCTCATAACAAAGACCAGGGCACCACCTCGCCCTCTCCCAATAACAAGCTCACAGTTGTTCACGCCAAGGTCAGAGATGAACAAATACAGTAAAGCGTTCCACAAAAAGCATGGCAACGTCACCACCCCCCCCCCCCCCCCCCCCCCCTCACCCTCGACACACTAAGTGAAAGATAATCCATCCCATCATGTTGTCCATAGCCGAACCATAACCTACCACTTCCCCCCCCCACCACCCCCACCCCCACACACACACATTGCAGTCAAAGCTATTTTGATGATCTAAGAGCTCACAAAGAGACCCATGCATTCTTAATCAGGGCTAACATGTTAGCATGGCGGGGGGTGGTGGTGTTGGTGGGAGTGGAGGTCGGTGGGGGGGGGCTGCAGCGCGCAGCGAGCTAATTGTCGCCGCTCCACTAAGCTAACTCACACCCCCGCGTCCGCGCGGCACCAGTCTGGGCCTTCATTATACGCCTTGTCTCTGCCACCGATGAGCCCCCCGGAGGCTCTTTTAGTTTCACTTTCACTTTGGATCCGCCCGAGCCCTCGGCGAGCATTAAATCAATCACGGTGCGCCTTTTTGTGCCTTCAGCCCTCTGTTGCCACAGATCTGGCAGTCGCAATTTCAAACAGTCTGTGTTCATCAGGGTGTACGTGTCGTTTGTTTCTTCTTTTTTTTTTTCTTTTATCCACCACAGAAGCTGCATCTCTGGGTGAGATATCTCACCCGCCCTGACCTGTCCTGCGAATAATCCTGAGCAGGGGGGCCCATTTATTTTTTTTGTCCCTCACCTCTCACCTGGTCTCGCCAGATAACACAACAGCAGCCGAGATGGGTGAGGGTGGGGTCGGTGAATCTCCCTCCCGCACCAACGCTTCTGTCAATCCTCCGGCGCTGACATTTAGCAGTGCAACGCTATGGCGACCAGAAACCTCCCACACACACACACACACACACTAGCAATTAGAGGACCGTGGAGGGGCTTGCTGTGAATCCGATCGATAGAGGGAAGTGGGCTTCCCCTGGTGGCTCTGAGATGGCTGGGTGTGCTGGGCTAAACTCCGGCCCTGGAGACGCACAGTGAAGGCAAAACACTCGAGACTCTAGTGGAATGCAGACGTTTCATGGATCCAACAGGCTCGGCTGACTCTAGTTTGACGCCCGGGCGATAAAAGGTTGAGGGTTGGAACCCTTAACATCTGCGCTCTACCTCTTAGGCGTCCTAGAATAGGATGTTCTAACACAGGGGTCAGAAACCATACAGCTCTAGGGCCTTTCGAGTGAATACATATAGCTGTCCAACAAGGCTCAACACAGACAGGATTATTAAAATATGATTACATTCTTACACAAGATATTGTATAAATGCAAGTAAAAGGAATAGCCAACATGGTAATGTCTGATCTGCAATTAACTAATATTATCCCTAAAGAGGTTGATACTTTTTTTTATGAATTATTTGGTTCCTCTTCGAACAATTTATGTTGGATTATACTCGGATTACAGTCTGTCCACTGAAAAGGTCACCGACCCCTATGAGCTCATTAACAACATGCAACGACACATAAAAGTCTCTGCTAAATGACTAACTAGTGAACACAAAATGGCCACCGTTCAGCTCAGACAGAGCATATGGCAAACATTGAGATGGACATAAGTTGGCCGTTCGTTATCCAGAGCTGCAGGGGATGGGGGAGAGGGGGGCTGATATCAAAGCACCATCTGCCAGACACGATGTCCCATTTACAAAATGCGCCACGATTTTTTCATAGACTCACAAGCCAAGACAATCGACATTATCCGGCTGAATGTGGGGGGTGCATAGGCTCTGCGTCGAAGGAGAGAAGGGTTCATCATGGAAAATCCGCGGTCGAATTACCAACCTTAGCAGAGTGTCTGTCAAGAAGCTCCAAGTGACAGACGCGTTTGCATCTAGTTTAGTGCCTAAGTAGGGCGATAAAAGCAGACATCTAACCAACGTCTGAGACATCAAATAATGGCCGGCCTGTTTGAGCTTGTCCTTGTTTTGTTTTGTATGGTCGATCGAGGGCTCCGAGGTATATTGGGTTGCAATTAAAATGCGTATCTTTCACTTGTTCAAACTGGCCTCCTTCGTCTTTTTAGTTCGGCTCTGTCACGGCATCTGTGAGTTGTTGCTAATTTCAATATCTCGCCACTGTAGAGCGCGATGCGGGTTGCGACTCCTCAATGTCATCGCACATCAGCAATCGCACACCGTCGTTTGCTCATGTGGGTCAGAGTCACGTGATCCACTGCAACACAGTCCCTGATTGGCCAAATTCCATTGTAATTTCAGGACATAGACGTTGGGCGGCTAAAGGTCCAGACCGATCCGCGTAGAGAAACAGAACATGAGGTTGTGAAGGTCTCTTGGTATTTCGGGCATCATTCTCCCCTCTCGGCATGTATTACTGTCTTTAAGGAAATAGCATAACCACAAGTTTTGGTTGGAAAAACTTTGTTCTTTAGTTTTTCCTTTGCCATTTATCGCGGTGCCTGAGGCAGCTGTTGCATAAGCAGGAGACATCGCCGTTCTTCCCATTAACGTCCATTGTGACTGAAGACTCACCATGTGTTTGTTCCATTGTACGTTTATATTTCCTTCGACAACTAAAAAAGGAAACAGCTGTGTATGTCACCTGCAGTGGGGCTGAAGCTGCGGCCCTTGACCGCATCTCAGAAGTATCGCATCAAATCCTCAAATCTAATCTCGCTTTCATACTCCCCATCCTCTGCCCATCGTCTTCCTCTCCGCAAAGTGCTTTGAAAAATACAACAGGCATGAGATGAAGGAGAGGGAGGTCGATGCTAAGAGATTTACTGGCATTTAGTGACACCCTTGTGGATCCATTAGATTGTCTGGCCAGAAGAATGAATGAATGAATACAAAGATCGCCGCATGTGCAGTTTTGTGTGATTGTGTTACGTCTGGTGGCATTGTGGATTCGGCGCGGGTTGATTTCTATTGTCCTCTAAGTGTATTCGACCAGCAGTCGCACACAATCATCCACTGGCTTACGAAGGGTTGAGCCTCAAAAACAGCAGACTGTGTCTTATTATGTGTTTGGAGGTTTCAGCTCATTTCTGCTTTTCGGTACCAGTCATCCCCTGTGACGCCACCGCCGCCGACATCACAACCGTGTGATGAATGAATGCCAGCGATGGCTTTAAAAAATGACGGCCCTTTGGCGCGATGGTTCTTTACTTCGCCCAGCGCTGAGGGTCCGCATCTACCACTTTTCGATGGCGGGGATCGATGGCCTGAGGAGCAGTGTGCGTGTGTGTGGAGGGGGGAGCGGGTTTGGCAAAAGGCCTCATCGAGCCTTTTGCAAAATGTCACAACACCAGCGGCTTGCCGCTGTAGATGATTACAAGAGGGGGTCGATACCAGACAGATTTTTTCCCGTCCCGCGCCGTGGGCCGCCGTTCACACAATACAGATGAGACGAGGAGAGCCGGCGCCCCTCGCCACGCTAGTCACTCAGCCGCGGCGCAGGGATACGCCGCGCTCGATACCACTTGCTTCATCCTCCCGAACGAGGTGGAGGAAGAGGAGGAGGAGAAGCGGATGACACGACTCCGATGCCGAGATCAGGGTCGTGAGTGGATTGTTTTTTTTGTTTTTTACCCGATTTTTTCCATTTGCTTGATCCTCGAGACACTGAAGCTTCTAGTTTCCGCCTTTTAAATGAAAGGACACGTGTTGCTGTACCAGAGCAGAACCGCAGGGATAGACGACAGAGAGGAGACGCGCTGCGCCGCGGGCTAGATGGCCTCCTGCACACCTTGCTGGCTTCTATCAGGGAACATTCAGCCATTCAGCCTGCCATGCTTTAGCTAAACATGTGCCTTGATGCGGGATCCAGATCATGTGGTGGTAATCTAACATCCCTGATACAGGTAGACTAACTGTATCCCATAGTGCTCACATTATCTCACGTTTCCTTGTGCAACTCCGTTCCAGCTCAGCTACAGCCCATATCAGAGAGTTCTAGCTTACACTGTAAGGTTCAACAACCAGCTGGAACTCCCTTCCTTCTTTTTGTTCCTTCTCTGGATCCTTCGCTACTTTGATCCTTCCTTCCTTTCATTGTTTATTCGTTAATATGTACAAATATATCTTGGTAAGCATGTTGATACCACAATTACAATTACCATTATCATGTGTAACTCTTACCCAGAGGGCAATTATCTAATTGACAGTCCAATAAGCTGTATAATAACTTGAATAGTAGTATGGAAGTGGAAAAGGCCCATTTTTCATTCTACATGCTACACGCAGCCCACGTTCCAAAAAAATCCCGGCTTCCCTTATAAAGATCATTGCTAGTCCTTTGCCATTATACCAAGCATGACCATTTGATGGAAGAAAGGAGCAAAATAATCAGTAAAATGGCAACACTGTGTCACAACCTACAAAGTGACCCTCCAGCAGCCCTCTTTTGAGTAATTACAGTGTTTTACTGTACTGTAAAAGGCTTCAATTACAGCCCACAATATTCCAGACCACCGGACAGGACAGAGCTGTAATGCACTGTGTTAACTGTGTTGCCACAGAGGAAATACTATAGAGGCCAAATCATGATATTGGACACACTTTTTCAGATGCCTGTGTGTGTGTGTGTGTGTCACAAAAAAGTGTTTGTGTCCATTGGTGTGCTCATCACAAAGGCGGGCTGGGTTAAACATATGCAGGGCGATACAGAGGGTTGTGTGATCAAACCCCAAAATGTAACAACAGCCTGTTTTGCATCTGTGCTCCGGGCATCGGACAAACAGGAATTAGCGGAGAAAGAAAGAGTCTCCGGTGGCAACCACACCGAGCTGAAAACTTTCAATCAAAACATACACCAGGCAAACAGCGAAATAGCGTGTCTGACTCCCAGTCCAAAGGCTCCGGGTTCGATCCTGCAATTTCTGCAGCCAAACTTGAAGCCCTAACCATCATCCTTGCTCCTTAAATGACATGTATCCAAATGCCCTGTAACTTGCTGAGGATAAGTGTGTCTGCTACATAACTACACAGTGATAGGAGTAAGCAATTCCGAGAGCAATGATGAGTGATGCCACCACATTTTTTTGGTGGTGCAGACATTTGTAGTTCCCCTCTTTACAACAACAACAACCACAACAACAACAACAACAACAGCCATGGTCAAGATGCCCCCAAGATGCCCTTCGGAGGTCATGAATGTTATCACTGTCCGA
>JAXIVH010000010.1:12622820-12630320 GCA_036785325.1 Urophycis tenuis | reverse complement strand
CGAGGAACAGTCAGTAAGCAGGGGGGGGCGAATTCCCTGAGGAGGAGAGGGGATACACCCAAAGCAGCACAGTAGTCGCTGGGTGGAGGCGGTGGACAGCAGCTGTACTGTTGCACTGACAGTGGATGATGAGGAGGATGATGAGGAGGAGGATGATGATGATGGTGATGGTGATGGTGAAGAAGGAGGTGGAACTATTTTCCTGGAATCGGTCGCCATGCAAAGTCGTAGTCATACGGGAGCGTCCCAAACAGCTCATGCAAACCCACAGAGGTCATGTACACACAGTTCATGGTCCAATCATATTTTCATAGTCATATCCTCGTGATGTAATGCAGAACACCGGGCTCAGTCAATATGACACAATGAATGACTCCTCGTACTCCGGGTGAGTCCGGCACATGAAGTCATCCCAATGAAAACTCTGCGATTGCTTCAGAAGACCATTGCTTGGTCAAGCGTATCCATGCGTCAGTTCAGTGAAAGCCTTTAGTGGTTATTTTTGACCAGAGTCAGATGGGAGGAGAGACAGAATACTAGTAAATCAGTCATTCTGTACACACCTTATTGACCTAGTCACCATCTTGGTTAGGTGGGAGTGGAAACCTCCTACGGCCTTTCTTCGAATTCACAGACACTGAAAATAGTTTATTTTTCCACAGTTTTTATTTTATTTTTTCAAAAGATTCTAGAAGGTTCCCCTGCCCCCCGGACGAACACAGCGGCTGTGTGAATTAGGTCTATTGATTACGCCGCCAGGCGTTGAGGTGTCAATCCACAGAGCTAATCTTTCAGAGTCATAACACATAACTCAGACTGCATATACCACCGAGTACCAGAGGAAGTGTGAGAGAGAGAGAGAGAGAGAGAGAGAGAGAGAGGGAGAGAGAGAGACAGAGAGAGCGAGAGAGAGAGAGAGAGAGAGAGAGAGAGAGAGAGAGAGAGAGAGAAAGGCAGAGAGAGAGAGAGCGAGAGAGAAAGGCAGAGAGAGAGAGAAAGGCAGAGAGAGAGAGAGAGAGAGAGAGAGAGAGAGAAGGAACGAGAGACAGTGGAGGTTATGGATGGATATTGAAGAGAGATTGAGAGCGTGACGGCCAGGTTTAGGTGGTTTCACCGGAGGCAGCATAGCCCCGGGCAGAGGTCAGCGGCCACGCAACGCAGCGTGCTTCATCACGCGGCCGGGACAGGGCAGCATGCACTCAACTCAATCCACTCACGGCTCCACGGAACCACGATCGAATCCCGCCCCGGAGAGACTCACACACACATATACACACACACACACACACACACACACACACACACACACACACACACACACACACACACATACACACACACACCCACACACACACACACACACACACACACACACACACACACACACACACACACACACACAGACATACACACACACACACACACACACAAACACAAACACACAAACACACACACACACAGACACACACACGCACACACACACGCGCGCGAGGCCTGAACACAACAACAACCCGGCCGGGCAGCAGCCCCCCAACCCCCTGCGCCGCTGAGGTGTCAATCCAAGGAGCTAATCGCTCGTAGCGTTCGTAGCGCTAAGACAGAGGGACGAGGAACACGCCGCGCCGCGCCTCATCGCCGTGACACCGCTGTGACACGGCGGTGACATCGTCGGCAGGAAGTTAATGAACAGCGAGACGGCGGGGTGGGAGGGGCGAGGAACACAGGCCCTCATTAGCCGGGCCGTCTGCGGGTTTGACACGTTTCACGCCGTTAGCCACATTATCTCCCCATCAATACTCACGAGTCCCCGTGGCCCCGCCGCCGCCGCCGCTGCTGCAGCCAACGGCACGGACGTATCTGTTGTTTTTCTTACTCTAAATGTTCTTATTAAAATATTCATGACAACACACACACACACACATGCAAGCATGCACAGACACGCACACACATGCACGCACACGCACACAGCTTTCACTAGACTCGACAGGTTTCGTAATGGGCCTTTGTGACAGATAATTGAGTTGCCGCCAGGCAGCGGTGTTAGCAAGCGGCGGGCTATTATGGGAACAAATGGGAGGTGCACACCGCGGGACCGTGAACGGGGGGGGGTGAGACGGGGGAGCCCGGGAGACCGGAAAGGATCGATGCCGTCACTCATCTCCAAAGCAACCGGCGGGAGACGAGACGTATGAGAATGTGACACCAAAATCCAAACACAGTGAATTGGTTTAAAAAAAGAAAAAGGGGGGGGGGGGAAGCCAATTTGCTTGGGGGGACCAACCCAAACATATTCAGACGGATTTAGACATCTGTAATTATCGACGAGGAGAACTTCACAACCAAAGAGGAACGAACGCTGGCTGATTTGAGTAAATAAGGGAACACAATAACACAGCGCCAATATAACTCGACACACCACATCCCATTTTGCATTATTTAGAGACGGCGGCCGCAAGCATTAAATCCGCTGGACTTCATTGCCAAAGTAAATGCCGCACGACCGGCCGCGTGCGGCTTCATCTCTGCCTCTGGCCCGATAAGGTTGTATACGTCACAGAACCATTCGTAACACAGAGTGTGCCCAATTCATTTCCCCCCACATTCTAATGAGACGCAGTGCAGACGTCAACGCCGCGCGATTAAAGAAATACTCGAGGACAGCGACACACATGCACTGCAGCTCCAGGGGTACGGGTGTCTAAATATGGAGAGAGGGAGAGAGAGAGAGAGAGAGGGGGGGGATAGACAGTCAGAGAGAGAGGGAAGGAGGGAGAGATTGAGATAGTAAGAGAGGGGGAGAGGGAGGAAGGGAGAGAGATTGAGATAGTAAGAGAGGGGGAGAGAGAGGAAGAGATAGAGAGAGTGAGAGAGAGAGAAAGCGAGGGAGGGAGAGAGAGAGAGAGAGAGAGTGGGGGAGAGGGGGAGAGAGAGAGTTTGAGATATTAAGAGAGGGGTTGAGGGGGAGAGAGACAGTAAGAGAGAGAGGGAGGAAGATAGATTAAGGGAGGGGAGAGAGAGAGAGAGAGAGAGAGAGAGAGAGAGAGAGAGAGAGAGAGAGAGAGAAAAGCGAGAGATTTGTGTTTTGTCCGACAAGTACACCTATGGCGTAATCCAACAGCTCTTTATGGGCCCCAGAGCTGGTTATGAGGCCACATAATAAAGTGCCACTCCTGCTTAGAAGTTACAGCCAGGCACGTGCGCCGAAGCAAGCCGTCTGCATTAAGACATTATAATCATGTTATGGGGGTTTCGACTCGACTCGAGTAAGAGCAAATGCATTGTATGATTATAAAAGGCAAGGAAATTGCATGATGGATGAAACAGAAGGAATCAACAACACACAGTTGTTGTTTAAAAATACATTAAGCACCAAATGTGAGTAACTAAAGTGCTTAAGTTATTATTTGTTTTTGTTTTTTTGAATTTCGCGAATGTGTAATCCATCGGAAAGCCTGTTAGCTCACAGGCACACAGAGCAATTAAAATGCAAATAATGTGCGTGCGTTGGAAACATGTCAGAGACCTTAACTCTTGTGTGCGTGAGCACCAAGCAACAAGGCGACATCACCTGAAGTCGAAGAGGTTGTGATTAAACAAACAACATGGTAGTATGTGAGCTGACACGCTTACCACCCACAGGCAGTTCCTCGTCAGCATGGAACAATTTACCGGCCCGATAAGCCGAAGTAATTCATATGATGAGGGGGGGGATACGTCATAAACAGCCACGCATGAATCTCACACCAATGCCAACGTTAATGACTCGTGATAAGGCCTTATCACAACGCGCTGTGTGCCATTACAGCGCATACAGGAATCAGACGCAAGTCCTTTTTTAATAGAAATGTTTTCGTGCAGCTCAGACCTCCGCGCTGGTGAGGGAAGTAGGTCATTAATCCCGAAAAAGATGCCCCGTGGCTAACTGGTTGATTATTCCGCTTAACCAAAACGGTCACGGCTTATGTAACGGCCTTCCGACGCCACGCGCCGCGAAGAGGAGCGGAGATTCGAACCCGCAACCCCCCCCCCCCCCCGAGATTGGTAACAAAAGGGTAAAGGGGGGCATTTAGCAGATGCTTTTGCCCAAAGCGACTTCCAATGAGTACATTTTGTGGGGTTCCACATGTGGACAGTTGGAGGAGGAGGGGGGGGGGGGGGGGGGGGGCATCAAGGGGATCGAACCGCCGACCCTACGGTGAGTGGACGACCCGCTCTGTCCACTGAGCTACTGCCGCACCGCCTCGACACCGTAAGCACACACCTAGACACGACACTGTAAGCGCCTTGAGGGCATTTTGGTGAGGTGAGTGGGAGAGAGTTTACCCCGCCGGAGGACGCTCGTCACTTTGTTACACAGTGGGCTGCAGAACTCGTATGGGAGTACAGAGACTATGTGTGTGGTGGCTTTACACACATGGTGTGTGTGTGTGTGAGGACAGCATCCACCACTCCAAATAATGTCTGGACACACGGCTGGTGGTGTGCCCTGGAGTGTTGGCACACAGACTGTGTGAGGCCTCTGCACGGCAATCTGACCGTCCCGGCGCACTAAAAATAAATACACAGTCCTCACGTGGCCCACGGACATTACATACACACAAGTGTTACACATGCCTTCGAGCTGCGTCTGACCAAGCCAGACTTATAGTATAAAACGCAAACACATGTTGCTATGGGTGGTTTGTCAGCTGCTTTAATTGACGTAACATAACATCGGTGCAATGTGATTGGCCTCACACATTGTCCTGCATTATCACTGCAAGCCCTGTACACAACGGACTGGCCGACGGGGGCGAATGCGCCATATATCATTGAGCTCTATACTCGTATTTTCACCAGACACCGTTGTGTGATCAGCCTCAGGAGAAACGGATGATGTCATAGTATTAAATGGCTTATAACACCCCCCCCCCCCCCCCCCCCTCCCCCCCCTCTTCAATGTGCTGGACTTGACGACGTAATGCTTTCACAGCTTGTTGAATCCCTGACATCCAATCCGAACTGCCTTATTAAAGCCCCCCTCATGACTCCCCGTTCCAGGTGTAACAGAGCCCGGACGGTGAATGTGAGCCGCTGGTTGTTACTGCGGACAGTGGAGTACAAATGTTGCTGCACTCGCGACACGCGGAGGATTGGTTTAATACGTATTGGGTTATTTGAGGTTAGATAGAAGGAGAGGAAACTTTCCCTTTTAGTGTACAACCCACACAAACCCTGGACAATAGGTCTCTCGCGGTGCGGTGCGTCTTGACGCGCAGGGCAAAACTTGGCGGGTGGTCGACCAGTGCACAGGACGTCCCATTTGAGACTTTCAAACCGTTCAACGACTTAGTGGTGAGTTAGGATGACGAGTAAACCGAATAAGTGTTCATAGTCAATATCACTGTAGTCACTGAATAACTATTGGCTATAAGGCACGATTACGTTATCCGATTGTCTTTACCAAGTCTCCCGTAAATATGTTTTGTCTTTTCATTTCAACTGGTAATAAAGAGGCCTAGCAATTGGTAGGCCTATTAAACTGCCTTTAAATTCGTTTAAAACGTAGGTTACAAATTACACACAGTTTGAGAAACGTTTAAAGAAGCATTGCATCCAGCTCACAGAGTCTGCAAGACTAAAACCATACTAAAGTAAACGTGTAAGATGTTCCATCGCCAAATAAGAGTAACGTGTGAGAGGAGAATTTTAGTCTTACCGTTGGGAGCTGAGCGTAATGGCTGGGATGCGGACGCAGAGCAGAGCGCAAAGACGCACAAAATCCAACACTTGTTGACTGCAGCCATGCTTGGCGTCTGGACGAGGGCGAGTCAAGTTTAAGGGGGAAACTTCATGAGCGCATTTTTAAAGGCTGGAGAATTCCTTCGGCGCGCACTTCCGGATGATAACACACACACACACACACACACACACACACACACACACACACACACACACACACACACACACACACACACACACTATCCCGTCTGGAAGCTGATAATACATACATTACGCATTCATTTTCAGCGGAAACCACAGCATCCTCTTTTGCGCCAAGTTCACTGTCACACAGAAACAAACCGCAGGCTGTTGTGAAAGAAGAAGACAGCGAAATTACGACTCGCGTCTTTCATTCGCTTTTAAACTTTAATCAGATCCTAATTCAATTAAATGACAAGGTTGTTAAGTTAGGGCTGAAAGGAATAATCCAAAACTCTAACTTAATGCCACTAGTCAGTCGGTCGGAACACGATCATCTGCGGCCATACGACCCCCGCTGAACCTTTTCAGCGCGTAAGTGCGCTCTAATCCGCAGCAATTGATCCCTCAGTAATGAGAGTTTCTCATCGAAAGCACATTAACCGGGTCGGCTTTGGGCAAAGAGCTCAATCAAAGCGTCTACCCGGAGTTATGCCATTTAGGAGGAATTTTAACTTTACCGCCTCTGTGCCACAGCAGCGCACAATTGAATTAGTTTAATGTAGTTAGAAAATATTTGTTTGGCCAAAAACAACAACAACAACAACAATAACAACATTTTGCTGGGAAGAAGAATGCAATTCACTTTGTGATGTAATGCCTACTGCACGTACATATTCTATACACCTTGCGTTAAAGTTGTGTTGTTATTGACTTTACTTTGTTTCATTTTAAAGGGGCATTATCTGAGACACAATTGGGGTGTAATTTAGTGTAAACTTGTGTTACACTGTGTAACCTATACATGCACTGATAAAGAAACTGCTAGAGGGATGGACTATGACGTCCGTGTTACAAGCACCTTAAGGATGTCGAATTAAGTAGGCCTACATAACAGTGCATTCTTATCTTTATTTTGGTAATGATTATTGCTGGTGAAGACATATATTGGTTTTACAATTATCTGATAAGGATCAGATAAACTGACCTACCTATCCGCCTGAGTAACTTGAGTTCATGGAAATCATAGAGGGCTATTGTTATGATGATTATTAGGAACCTCAGCTGTTGTAAACATAGTCATCCAGTTTTTCGTGTGGGCCTGACTCATTGACCTGGAATTATCCTCACTGTGATGACGAACACACCAAAGCACAATGGACCAGGTACCTTAAGGGTGTGAACCCACAATTATTTATCTTAATGTGGTAATATATCTTGTGATCTTCAACATAGTAATAACCGATGTCAATGTTGTCACTGTTAAAAAGAAAATAATACAATTTGAACATACCAGTTGTGAACATTCGACCCTGCGGTTAACTGTGCTGTTTCTGAGACGTGGCAAGGCGTGCGTGGCTGTGTGGAGCGCGTGCTGGGCAGCAGCTGATGTTGACGGACACTTTCAAGAGAGGCTTAAAGATAGGGTGAATCAGTTATGATTTACCCTATCTTCTCGTATTTATTGAAATTCTCTTGACAAAATCTGCCATGTTTGGCTGTCTCTTATATCCCTGAAAAAAGCCTGTCAATGAATTTCATTAGACCCAACTCGGCAGGGCCTCTTTCTGAAGCTAGTAATCTATTCAAAAGTTTTGG
>JAXIVH010000010.1:12607820-12615320 GCA_036785325.1 Urophycis tenuis | reverse complement strand
CACTATCTCTTCTTCTCTGTCTTTCTTTTTTTTTTTTTTTTTGTATTTCAGCGGTCAGGGAATTCCTCGAACACCAAATGAGTTTCAGTGGCGAGTGACTTGATGAATGCAAGAGGAAGCTCAAACTATCGTTTTCTATGTGAAGAGTCAAAGACGACGAGCCAGAAAGGATAATGACGTATTTTGGGGATCCATTGGCCGCTACAGGTGAAGAAGACCCATGGGAGAGCTGAGTGGCTGACTTGGCCAGTCAACAGTCAACTGTCAAAGGTCATCTGATGGAGCCATGTTGTTCCAGCATGTGTCCTTTACTGGAAAACTGGACAGACAGACAGACAGACAGACAGACAAGCAGATAGATAAATAAATAGATCTGTTTATCTATCTGCTTGTCTGTCTGTCTGTCTGTCTGTGTCTAGACAGACAGACAGACAGACAGACAGATAGATAGATAGATAGATAGATAGATAGATAGATAGATAGATAGATAGATAGATAGATAGATAGATAGATAAAGATTGACAGATAGATAGATAAAGATTGACAGATAGACAGATAGAGATTGACAGATAGACAGATAAATCGATAAAACAACCATCAGAGGAATATGAATATGAGCTTTGGCTGGAGAGCTTTTGAACCTTGAAATATATCAGTTAATATTTCTGATATAGTGCTTTTCTGAAGACCATTTGCATACACAAAAATAAACATTTTGCCTCCCTTTTTTTATGGTTTTTGATTTAGCAGTATCAAACTCAAACCGAGACTGGAGTTTTTCCATTCCTGGTAAAATTAACAGTTTCAGTTGTTTTTCAAGTTCAACAGAAAATGCCATGTTTTGGGCGTCTCGCGGAGAGTGCAGGATTAGTGGCTAAGTGGGGAGCCTGTAGTCTGTAGTCTGTGCATGTGGGAGTGCTGGACGGGGACATTAGCGAGCCGCCTTTCATTTAGCAAGGCCAATGAGCTACCAGGCTACACCGGAATAATGATGTTGCACACACTGAATTAGGCTCTTGACAATTGTTCCAAATGGCTGTTGTTTCCCTCTGCAGGCAATCCCAGTCCACCGGTAACAATAAAACACTCCCACTGCGACGAAGCCATCGCATCGCTTAGACTGCCCCCCCCCCCCCCCCCACCACCCTGCTAAACCATCGCAGTGGTCTTCCTGTGAAATGGTCCATAACTGATTACGGGTCCATAATGCATAATTCGAACCTACAGTAATGGTTGAGTATTTTGAATGAATCTAATGTCCAGTAAAACTATGATCTTTTTTTTAATTGTCAATGTTTAATTGCTTTGTGTGCATTTGTTTAGTGTGTTTAGTGGTGGCCTAGAAATAATACTTGCATTTCATGTAGTAGGCAAGCAACACTATAACCTGTACATTGTTGATAATGTTGATAATAATGTTGATAATGCATGAGAGGGGCTCGATGTTCACATCCGAGTGCAAAGGTATTGGATTTGACCCCCATAGTCTGCAGCCTAACCTGAAGGGCACGTCCTAACCCCTATCTGCCCCTTAACTTAATGACACATATCTGAATTCACTGTCCAAAAAAACCTAAATCCGGCAAACAGCAAGAGGAATGGCAAAGACGACCAATACAGGCCCATGAATATGACATGAAAATTACTGTGAAGAAAGTTGTTCATAACCCCTTGCAGGAACAGCCGGGGTTGTTGTGTTTGTGCGGCGGTGCTCTTCAGCCGTTTCCTCGGCGGTAATAGGAACCATTAGGGCTGGCGCCACACTCATCCAGAGAACACTTCACATCTCATTCAATAATTGAAGCCGTTGGATCTCTGCACCTCTGACTGAACACACTAGCCACTTAGCTATCGTTCCTCCACTGTGGGACAAAAGAAAGAAATACATCACTGGTACTGACATCGACTTGAAAGACCGGGGAATCCTGCTCTCGCTCTCCTCCGCCGCCTCCCAAATATTCCCGGTGGTGGTGGTGGTTGGGCGTGGTTTAAATTAAGTATGATTCTTCAACATCCCAGGTTCAAACTAGATTCGAGGCACACAGACTCCTAGCAGCTGGCCTGGCTCTGAGTGTGGATGGGCTGACTGCTACTACAGAGGAGGAGGTGGCGTCTGTCTCCCTGAAGTAGGCCACACTTTAAGCCTCGCTTGTGTTCTCACAGGACAGAGTACAAGCACAGCACTATTCTCCAGTCTTTATGAGAAGCTTTACTAATTGAGGTTGGCCTCCATGTTAACATCAAACAATGTATTACACAGATTTACTGCGCCGCTGCCCTGGGAGCAGTATTATTGATGGAAATCTTATTAGTATTAGTGGGAGGAGTACTAATATCATTAGAAGTAGTAAAGGAGTAGTAGTACTAGCAGTGGTATTATAAATAGTAGTAGTAGGAGTAGTAGTGGTAGTAGTAGTAGTAGTAGTAGTAGTAGTAGTAGTAGTAGTAGTAGTAGTGCTGTATTAGTAGTAGTAGTAGTAGTAGTAGTAGTAGTAGTAGTAGTAGTAGTAGTAGTAGTAGTAGCAGTAGTAGTAGTAGTAGTAGTAGTGCTGTATTAGTAGTAGTAGTAGTAGTAGTAGTAGTAGTAGTAGTAGTAGTAGTAGTAGTGGTAGTAGTAGCAGTAGTAGTAGTGCAGTATTAGTAGTAGTAGTAGTAGTAGTAGTAGTAGTAGTAGTAGTAGTAGTGGTAGTAGTAGCAGTAGTAGTAGTGCAGTATTAGTAGTAGTAGTAGTAGTACTAGTAGTGCAGTAGTGTAGTAGTTCAGTATTAGTAATAGTGGTGCTAATTATGGGAGTGGTAGCTAAATAACATGAAACTTCCTCCCAGAAGAGTTTGAAAAACTTTACATTGACAAACACCGCAAAGCACATATATATAATTTATGACATGATATGCCACAGAAGAACTCACTGACTCATTGACTTTCGATCTACTGTATATAGTTAGTATTCATTAGATAGGTGTGTTTTGGAAAGAGGTGGTGCTTCTTTGTGTACAAGTCAAGGTGCCATTGCTTGCACAACAGCTCTCCCTGGTGACATATTGATCAATGAGCCAAAGGAAAGACGACACAGTCACATCAATAATCAATTTAACCGGGCAGTGTTTCTCCAGACCGTACGCATCAGCGCGCCGGCCGCGCACCAATCAGAAACAACATAGCTGTGAACCAATCGGGTACCGTAGATCGAAATGAATAGAACACGGTTAACACTAAATTGCGTAACAATACAGCAAAAAAATGACCGGAGGATTGCCCCCGAGCCGAAGAAAAAAAAAGACCTGGACAAAAGCTGTGGGGTCATAGGCAGTTTAAATCCCTTTCATCAAAGCGGGACCCCATGTCCCAGCATACAGAGTAATCTGTGTGTGCCAAACACCCTACACAACATACACACACTCACACACACACACACACACACACACACACACACACACACAGACACACACACACACACACACACACAAACACACACGGACACAGACACACACACACACACGCACACACACACATACACACACACACACACACACACACACACACACACACACACACACACACAGACACACACACAACATACACACACCCACACAAACACACACACACACACACACACACACACACACTAAGCTAGGAACAATATTGGTTTCCGCGGCAACATGGAACGAGGGCCCATGGTGGGCTCCAGTATAGGAAATGCAGAGCAACACAAGGCGAGCCCGGGGGGGGGGGGAGATGAAGCAACACTTCCAAGAGCTGAAGCAGGCGGCGAGCAAACAAAGACGAGGCTCACACTCTCTGAGACCATTTGTAGAACAAAACGCAGTGTTTTTAACCGTCATTGTCGGTGTTTTGTTCCGTCTCATCCCTTCCTGTAAGCTGTGTTTAACCGGACAAATGGGACCGGAAAAAGGCATTATAGTTCTTGGAAAGGAGATCACATAGAAAAAGATAACAGATCAAAATCATAAAATATGTTACGGTAGGCCTACCATACGTTTTATTCGTTGGTAACACTTTACGATAATGGTACATTTATTACCCATGAGTAGCAGCATAGTTAACAGTTAATTAGCAGTTGACTAATAGTCCTATTCATCGTTTCATATGGCGTTCATGTAAGCTAAGGTAGTGGTGCTCATGTTAAAGGTTTTCATGCATACATTATTTAAAAGGGTTATGGTTTACCCTGCCACTAACCTAACCTCGATGCTAATGCTATTTGTTATTTAACTTACAGTATGTTTATAAATAGTTAATCAAAGTACCCTTATTTTAAAGTGCTACAGATTAGTTATATTCATGGCCGCGATTAACAATCCATTAATGTTGTGTTTGTTTCTGTTTAATCTTTATGGGCTCTGATGCAGTTCCCAGTGCTAACAGTTAATGGCATAAAAATAAATATTAAGAAATGCCAAAGAAAACACCTAAATACTAATCACAGTGATACTAATCAAAAGTGACAAGCATCCCCATGAAGCAAAGTACATTGTTATTGAATTGCGTAATGCTTGTCTCATTTGCAACAAATGGCAGACACTGTGTTTTCAAAGGGTTTTTCAAAAGGGTCATGTAAAGGTGTCATGCGAAACAGTGGGTTGTTTCATGATGATTTCTAATGCACTATAAAGTCAAGAAACATGATGACATGTGACATGCAGATGTGACATGCAAGACAACCACGACCATGCATTCTCAGGAATAAAGCACTTTCTTAAAAAAAACCCAATACTAAATTCACTTAAATGTGCATTTCCAGCTCAGGCCCAAGTCACAACAGAACACAACAGAACAAGTCCGTTCAATTATTCTCTTTCTCTGCAACTTCCTTTCCACTCCCAACCTCTTCTCTCTCCTCCTGTCTTCCTGGGTTCCTCCCCTCATCCCCCTCTGTCATCTCTTCCTCTCTGCGGGGTGAGGAGACGAAGGCGACGTTCCTGTGTAAGACGTTGCACTTCTTGACACGTCTTCTGACGAGCTTCGTTCGGCAGCTTATAGAGGAGCCAGGGAACAAACAGCAAAAGAAAGGTTCTCGTTTCCCTCTGAATGTCTGCCAAGACAGCCCGTGTTTTCAACATTCTCTGGTGTCACTGAAGCCACAGTCGGTGTGTGTGTGTGTGTGTGTGTGTGTGAGAGAGAGAGAGAGAGCGTCTCATTGGGGTTATATAATGAGAAGGCTTGACATAATTAGCCTAAGCCGCCAAACAGACAGCGGAGAGGGCGGTGGGGGCCTTTCGGTTTGAGCGACTGCTCACAGCGTCCTCTGTGCCCGTGTCCACGCAGTCGCCTTATCAGCCTCCATGCATACTGATAACCCAGAGAACCTCCTGGAATCCTCTTCAGGCTCATGCTTTGTTCAACCTGTTAGCATTTTCAGGTCTTGACCAGTATTCATTCTTATATATTACAGTATTATATTACTATATTACTGTTACATTAGTATTACTATTACTATTAATATTACTATATTACTATTACCATTACTATTACTATTACTATTGCTATTACTGTTTCAACATATAGCAAACACATACCGTCCGAATCGACATACTGCAAGTTAATATACATCATATTTACGTCATAATATACATCAGCAGGATAGGGACATCTTGCTGCCTGGACACCCACAGGTAAGTGATGTAGGATACAACGCAGGTCCCATTAACTGGGAGTATCTCTCCTGCCTACATATGGACAGTATGGATCCCCCCCCCCCTGCTTTATATTCATACAGTTAATCCACATGCTAAACGAAAGCCACTGCATTGTCCCGCCGTTGTCCGGCGACCCGCTCTGCAGGCTTCATTTAGGTCCTCACTTTCTTTGTTCTGGCACGGCACCGAGCAGGGAGGGAGTCAAACTCAATTTAAATTTGCTCAGCCACATTTTCCCAGGCCGCTGAGCGAGTCTAAATGGTTGTTGACGCCACAAAAAAATAAATAAAAGCCATATTCCCACCACCACTGCTATCTAGGTCAGCGCTACGCAGCTTTTCCCTGATATGAATCCTCGGGTCTGGGAGACAGTTCACCATGACTTGACCCAACTCCAAATAACAATAACGTTTTTCATTATCATTATCCTTATTATCATAATTGCTTGGGCTATGCCAACCATATCATATTTATAACTCGTTAAAGTCCTATAAATAGTGTAGCTTTTAAACAGTTTGTGCATATATAATCATTGAAAAGATAATAACTTATTTTCACTTATATTTTATATAATGCATGATTGATGATTTAGTTTTAACATTACAAATTCATAATTTAATCTATTACAAGACAATTGCGCGGTCTGTGTCTGGCAAATATGACAACAGCGGCTGGGGGGCACTGAAAAACACTCAAAATACCGCTTACCCAAAATATCGCGCGTAACCAAAGCTCGCAAACAAAATCCAAACACCTTCTATATTTAATGAAAAAAATACAAAAAATAAACTTTGAGGGAGGGGGGGAGGGGAAGAAAACAAACAAACACTTTTGAAAAAGCAAAGTGTGAATATTTTATCTATCATATTCACCTCAGCTGTCCTCCATTGTGCGTCTTGTGTTTGGATACAGATATGGTTTCTTAAGCACGTTGGAGCGAAACTGCGAGTTCAGCAGCGACGGGCCTGTGTTTCTGTAAGCGAGACCATGGGTGGGCAGCGCACCAAGCCTGTCAAGTCGGAGCTTCAAAGGCTGCCGTAGAAAATGCAGAGTTAATTGAATTGCTGCACTTGGCGAGTGCTTTGTTCTGCTAATTACGGGCACAGGCAGCCATCGACAGTTCACGATCGTTCACGCTGCTTCGAAAAGTTAAAGCGCACCACTGTTTTGATTTCAGCCTGAGGAACGGCGTGTGTGAGGAAGCGAAACAGCAAGGAGTTTTCACACACGTACCTCTGCGAATGAGCACACACACACACACACACACACACACACACACACACACACACACACAGACGGCATGCATTCGTGTAGTCATGGACACAGTGACTCACGTAAATGGACATAGACACACAGACATAGACACAACATAGACACGTCGTCACATACACTCACATGCAAATACACAAGCTCTCACACACACACACACACACACACACACACACACACACACACACACACACACACACACATACACACACACACACACACACACACACACACACACACAGACACACACACACTTATCGTTATACCTCAGGTTCAGATGCATGCACAGCTGGACACACACAGACACACACACACACACACTTATCGTTATACCTCAGGTTCAGATGCATGCACATCTGGACACACAGACACACACACACACACACACACACACACACACACACTGGTTTCACCTCAGGGTTCAGCAACAGTGCACAGCTGGAATAAGAGTTACGTGAGTCACTCAGTGGTCAGCCACAGGCAGCCGCTTTGTTTCCTGGATCTCGTCCACGTCCGAGCCTCCTCTACTGTCGGCCCACGGACGCGTTCATCAGCAGTCTGCTATCGGTGGAGC
>JAXIVH010000010.1:12600078-12607620 GCA_036785325.1 Urophycis tenuis | reverse complement strand
GCTGCTAATCTGCGGTACATTCATCTCAGCTGTATTTAAGCATTTATTTGTTCGAGGGTTTTGTCCTCTATCTCACTCCTCTCATTATCTTCTCCACATCCCACTCCCTCTCATCCTCTCTCGCCCCTTTTTCTTATTATCTTTATTGCCATTATCTTCCTCTCTGGTTGTCTTCCTATCTCTCTCTTCCCCCTGTCTCTTACCATTATTATCATCCCATCTGACTCTCTCTCTCTCTCTCTCTCTCTCTCACTTGCTCTCTCTCCCTCCCTATTTTTTCTATCCCCCTCCCCTCTCCCTCTTCTTCTCTATCTATGGTGAGGTGTAGAGATCCTCCTGGACCACGAGACCCCCAGACCCCCGGTGGGTGTTCTCACACTGCTTAGGCCGCCAAGTCCTGAATCTCTTCACCGCCCCCGACTCACTCCTCACACACACACCACACACACACACACAAGTGCACACACACACACACACACACACACACACACACACACTCCACACACACACACACAAGTGCACACACACACACACACATCACACACACACACACACACACACACACACAATGCACACACACACACACCCACACACATCACACACACACACACACACAACACACACACACACACACACACACACAACACACACACACACACACACACATACACTCCTACCCCCTAGTATTTAAACACCCTTGGAATTATGTCATTGTTCTTTTTCAGAGCTAGAACGCTAACCCTTGATGTAGCGAATGTTAATTAAATATTTGGAGCACATCGCCTTGCAGAAATGATCACAAAGTGTAATACATTTCACCATTGAAGTTTTTTTTCTATAATACAAAAAATACAGCACAAGACACAAACTAGTCAGCCATCAATACAACTGCTCTGTTACTGGCTGTATTCCGAAAGGTTTTGTGTTTGAATCCCTATCCTGTTATATAAATGACTATATAGGAAATGGCAAATTGTATTCAATAATTGGGTCAGGCTTTTTCAAAAGAGCAACCAGGTAAACATAACAGGCCTTGAATGAATCTAATGCATAACATACTTTGTACTCCCAAACGCATCAATTCAGGGAATCTAATTCACTAAGACGCACAGCTCATCGTCATTCAGACAAATTCCACCAAACCGCCAAGTTAGCGCTCAGTCCCACTCAACAGCATCATGTCCTGTTTGAGAAAAGGCGTGTCAGGAGGCTGCAATTCTTCAGAGCCCGGAAACATTGGGGGGCATGCCCGAATAATGACCTCGAGCTGCAGAGAGGCAACTTAACTCTTCTCCACTCGAGACCAGTCTCCCGATGCGGCTGAATATCTGTCTACAGCTGCTTCACAGCACAGCACTGTCAATTTTGTCTTCGTTTTTTTTTTTTGTGTGTCGCGTTCAATGTTCTTGAGACATCTTGTTGTTCTTGAGACAGAGTTTTGAGCGCATTATGACATAGATTCTTCGCGAAAGATGTTCACCGGTGTGTTAAGTTTCAGGCCTATTACTCACCGAATGGTTTGCTCTGCTTCAAACATCCTCCACAGTAAAAGCGTTGACGAATGGTTTCATTAATGGCAGCACAGTGAAGGCATTTACAGCCAATATTACCAGACCGTTACCGATGGGATCAGACTGGCTCGTAATGGTTGAATATTGCATTCAATAAAGGCATAAGGTATTAAGAACCTATATAAATATCGGTACTCCTCATCTGTACTATCGGGTTGGTTTTTATCGGTCAAGTCGCACTTGAGAAGACAGTTTCAGAACATTGACGTGACCTCGATGACTTTGCGTCATTTGCTTTCATTCAGACTAATTGTTGAACAGAGTTGCACTTAAGTTTGATTCATTATCTCTTTCAGTGAGTATGTTTTCCTCAGCGCAGTGAGCCTTCGTGTCCTTGAAGACGGGTATTTCGGGATGACCCCAAAGTTCAGCGCTGATCTAAATCAAATCACGCTCATTAATCCGCCTGGAGTTTTGACACTCTATGACACATTCATGTCGTTTTAATCAAGTGCAGATATACAAATGATCTGTCTTCTGGTTGTCCTCAATTGCATGCGAAACCTGTTGCCGGGGCACGGTGTTTGCGTTGCAGCGCGATTGGATTGGCATTATCATACGCAAACACGCTAAGTCAAGTTACCCAGATACCTCCACGGTCTGATATGTACTGCACATTGGTATTCAGTGGAAAAAAAAAAAAAAAAAAAAAAAACCTGAGACAAAAGCCTGTCTGTGCATCTACGACCGATCAAAACATGAACGCTGGTGATGCAAATTTTTTGATTTTGGTTGAAATAACAAAAAAAGGTGGACGGCATGCATTTCAAATCAATCTACTTCTTTGGCTCAGAGACTCAGGCGGCCCGTTGTTGCCCTAACGAGCTCGCCACTGAAAAACGTGCACACGGATAATAAGCACTTTTCTATTCACTTGAGACGCGGAAGGGTGGTTGATTGCTGGCTGATGTACAAAAGCCCCAAGGCCTCTACTACCAGGGCCTCAAAGCCCTTTGCTCCAGACTGGCAGGGCTGGAGTCCAGGATCCCTTCCCCTGGGAGGCGAGTATGGACAAATCATCACTCTTCTTTTTTTTTGGTTTTTGTTTGATTATTGGGTCATTCCATGGAGGACACGACCGCTTGGGAGGAGTTAGCGGAGGGTGTGTGTGTGTGTGTGTGTGTGTGGGGGGGGGGTCATTAACAGGCTTTGTGAAACAGGCCTGCTTCACATTCCTCCCCGTCGGTGGGGACATGGGGGAGCTCCGTGGTCCTCGGTCACGGTCTCAATTGTTGCCGGACCGCTCGCCTCTCTCTCCCTCTTCATCACTGTCTCTCCATCACTGCTGACCTACACATTACAGCTTCATTCCCTTCTATTGGTTCTCCCCCTTTTTCCTCTGGTGAGGGGGCGTGGGGGGGGGGGGGGGGGGTTGCTCCAAAGACAAAGGCTGCATCCAAATACACTCATACTTGACTGCTATATAGTATGCATTTTGTAGTATGTGACAAATACAGTACGTCCGAATGCTTAGTGCGCATTGTGTAGTAGGCAAAAAGTTTCCGAATGCGTACTACCTACCGCCACACTGTACAACGATAGGACACTACGCTATCCCTCAATTCAGCGGGAGTCTGGTAACCGAAGAAGAAGAACGCCGCGGAGAAAATTAAAAAAAATAACAGCAGCGATATCAAGAGCCATTTGCGCAGAAAGAGACATTTTAATTCACTAGCAACAACGACAAGACGGAAAACTATGAGGTAAATTATCGGAGGTGACTTTTTAATTTTGCCGGCATCTGATCTGCTGCGCACAGAGGGGAAATACGTCATCTCCAAACATCCGGTAGCATTTTTGGTGGTGTTGGGAAGCGTTCGGAGGCGTTCTACGCACGGCTGTAGCATGTACTACATTAAGGCCCAATCTCAATTCTCTATCTTACCCCTTCCCCTTACCCCTTCCCCTTGGTTTTGCGCGTTCACGTGAGACCAAGGGCTATCTCAATTCTCATTTCGACCGAGGGGTAGGGCCAAGGGGAAGGGGTATACACCCCCTTGAAACCAAGTAAGATCGGGAGCTTACTTGAAACCAAGGGGTACCCATTACAATGCGCAACCGGCAACAATCGCGGCCAGATCTCAACGAGAGTCACATAAATGTAAGTAAGTAAGTAAGTAATAAGTATTTTCGGCTGAAATAATTGATTTAAAATTTACGACAGTATTGTTTTATGCTCTAAACAGTCCTGTACCTATATATTTGCAACCATATTCTTAATCGAAACTTTTTTGAAAATCGATATGCGAACGTTACATTGCTGAGTGCACAACTACACATTTCTCTGACTAGCAATGAACTCCATGCATGTCTAGTTTACTTAACACAATTAGCAGCGAATTCCGTTTGATATCAGTGTAGACAACTAGAGACAAATCGATACGTGCTTTACATATATCGTCCTTTTTCACACAGGAACGCCGAGAGGAAACCCGGCAGCTGATACGTTTTCGGCACGAAAACGAGCAGGAAATTTCTGAAATCAAAATACGCTAAATCAAAATACGCTTCAAAGCAAATGTGTGAGTCATGCGGTCAATGTTGTAGCCATTCATAATTGTAAATAAAGACATGTTGGTTAACAAAGACATTGTTTCTGAACATCAATGAAATTCAAAACCGTATTAACTGAAAAAGATACAAAACACCATGCAGTGTGTATAACAAATTGTCAATATTTTGTCGTCAATGTATGATGACGTAACCGTAACGAGTGTTGTCTCAACTCACTCTTCATAGGGGCATGTAGCCCCTACGTAGGGAAGGGGAAGGGCCAGAAGGGGGAAGGGGAAGGGGTAAGATAGAGAATTGAGATTGGGCCAAACACTCAAGTAGTAGACACTGAACAGAAATAGTATATACTGAGTATTCGGATGCAACCAAACTCTCTCCAATGTCTGCTCTCAGACCCCAAGATGGCCGGGCGAGGAGGCGTGCACCTGCAGCTGGCCGACTCCCTGAATCAGTCAGAGGGCACGCGGGAATGAGCAGAACAATACCGTGGTTCGGTCCTGAGGCGAGGCCAGGGAAATGAGATCTGCATTGGATATAAATATATTCACGCAGATGCCAAAGACCCAGGACCCAGCGGCAGACTTGGCGAGTCACCGAGTGTTCTGTTGCGGGTGACAGCGGCAGTGGCGGTGGTAGTGGATGAGGGACAGCAAGTATTGACCACCTCCCCATGGCAGCAGATAGACCCCCAGCCGCAGCGGCCTGATAAGGGCATCAGCTGCATCAGGACCGAGGGGGCCCCCGCGAGGAGCCGGATCAGCTCCAGCACCGCTGGGACCGCCTGCAGGAGCAATGACAGCTGTGATTGTTCACACTCTCGCTCTGTCGCTCTCTTTAATGTTGTTTTCCAGCCGCCAGCTCCCAGCGCTGGTCCAAACTCCGAGAGAGATGAGCCACCTGAATGCCTCGTCACGAATGTGCGCTGGAATGGGTTTGCATGCTGCATTCTCCCCTCCTCCTTCTCCCCCTCCTCTTCCTCCTCCCCCTCCTCTTCCACCTCCCCCCTTCTCCCCCACCCACTACTCCTCCTCCTCCTCCCCCTACTCCCGCTCCTCCCCCTCCTCCTCCCTCTACTCCTCCCCCTCCTCTTCCTTCCCCTCCTCCTCCTCCTCCTCCTCCTGCTCCTCCCCCTCCTCCTCCTCCCGCTCCTCCCCCCTCCCCTCCTCCTCCTCCTCCTCTTCCTCCTCCTCCTCCCTCTCCTCCTCCTCCTCCTCCTCCTCCTCCCCCTGCTCCTCCTCCTCCTCATCATTATCACAGCCCTTTTCAATTATTTTCCCCCAAAACATTTCAAAGCCAGCAGCAGGTATTGCTTCTTAGTCCCCCGGGATGTCTGACATTGGGGAGTTGTTGTTGTGTTTTTTTGTGTCAGTGTAATCGACCTGCTGCTATGAGGCTGCCATTTATGACGCGCAGCCTTATGTCTCTTCTCATATAAAGCCAGCGGCGCTTTTTCACAAAAGAAAAACTTTTGGTGCTCACAATAACGACGTCGAAAGTTTCTAATGCAACGAGTGGGTGGTAAAACACAATGTGGTCCAACGATATGAAAATAGAATAGACTATAAAAAAAAAAAGTGTACAACAACAATTTAAGTATTTTGGACTATGTTTCGAATTCCTCTTTAAACCCGGTGTCACTGCGTAGTCCGTAGTCCATAAGGATGAGAACACAGAATCAGACGACGACCACTAACAGCCTGGAAGGAGTTTGTCTACAACAGGTAGACCACTGTCTCCAGCAGCCTCAGCAGTGAGATTGAATCAGGAATAAAACGACTGGCTTCATCGGAGTTCAATCACCTGTCACAATCACTATTCATTCCATTTTTTTTTAATGAAACAGAAATGATTTAAGAGATGAAATTATCATTTGGGTGCGCTCACTCTTGCGATACTGTGCGTGTGTGTGCGTGTGCGTGTATGTTTGTGTGTGCGTGTGCGTGTGCGTGTGCGTGTGTGTGTGTGTGGTGAGGAGCGCAAATGCTTTTCAGATGAACTGTTACATGATATGATTACTGCTTAAATGAGGCAATCTGTTGGGCCCTGCTGGAAAACCAGCTCTTGCTAATGAGTGGTAATGCTTACTTAAGTGGAACATATTGCCTTTCCTGCCCTGAAAGGCTTCCCACTAAAAACGCAGCAGCACTGAGAGCTTTTAAGGCGATGTAGCGTGCAAGGCAGCGGAAGTGTGCTAAAGAGGGTTTTTTTTTGCCGCGCCTTCTGCTCACTCCGCCTTCCATCGCAGCTCCAACCCAACTCAATTAAATCTTAAATATCGTTATTTATCATTTGTGTTCATTTGTTAACACAACTAATATTTGACATATGGGATCTTTACGCAGATCCTGCGTTTTACATTCTGGTCTGCGCTCCGCGTTGCTGAATGAGGTATGCCGTGTTGTAGTTCCAGTTGAAGGTCAAGTGTTGGAGGCACACAGAGAAAGATTAAACCGGTCCCCTGAAAACACGTAACTCAAGTCACCGGCAACCCACCCAAATAGAAAACATACTCCCACGTTTTGCCGGAAGCAGACCTTTTCTTCTCCCCCCCCCCCCCCCCCCCCCCCCCCGACCGAATGTCCTACGTTTCCTTCTCGAGGACTGGCAATCTAACCTCTACTCTGAAAGACCCTTTATATTATCAGGGTGGGAGGAAAATCGATGGCTAAGCTAAGTAATGAAATCCTCTGTCTGGTCGCTGAGCGGTGACTGCCTGCCTGCCGCAGGGGGTTGGCACTGCCAGCGCAGTCTCCACAGGACTGGGGTCCTTTCTCTATACTCTCACTGGAGGAGATAGGGGCTCCCCCCCCCCATAGTTCAACCATAATTCACCTGCTGGAAAGTCTTCTCCACACACACACACACACACACACACACACACACTCCGTATTAATACAACATGAGCGACTGCTTTCTATTACTACGACAAGGACTCAACGGTGTGATGGTCTACTTCCAGCCGAAAGGTTCAGGGTTTGAAGCCAGATGTCTTGAGGTTCACCGACGTCAATCGTTGAGCAAGATGCCCTTAGAGCCCCAAACGGCTCATTAATGACATTTATCAAAGGGTCACTGCAAAACGCTTTTGAATGCGGCGTCTATGCTGAATAAATACAGCGTAAACAATCTTGAATAGCGGTGAATCGTCGTTTTTTTTTTTTTTTTTGCTTAGACAACCTCTGCTTGAGACGTTAGCCTCTCATAGACTGACACACTGCTTGAGTATGATGCCAGTACTTTCTTGTGCATGGCCGTGAAATTGAAACAGAAAGTCAGTTGAGTAAGCAGCCCAAATGCTGAGACATTACGGTCTGGTCACTCAGGGCAACAGGTCTCAAGCAACGAGCATGAAACTCAGGCAATTGAAAAGTTAGAGTTTATTTCTTTCTCAACCCGTCTTACGCCTGAATATACACAAGAAGCAACTATACAGTGTGTGCTGGACATCATGACCACC